>CAJPDP010096056.1:0-12077 GCA_905336975.1 Bombina variegata variegata | reverse complement strand
CTTTCCTGACTGACTCAAAATACCGGCGGTAGCCCAAAACCAGCGTTAGGAGCCTCTAACGCTGGTTTTCACGGCTACCGCCAAACTCCAAATCTAGGTCTAAGTTTCTCTCGCTCATGTACACCTAAGTATGTTCCCTTTCTAGTTTGGTATCAGCATGGTTTACGCCAAAAAAAACCCCCATCCCTCCTTTACGTCGTAATAGGCCTAGTTGATTATATGTGGTCATTAATGTGTGTGCATTCGTGTTTCCCAATAAAATTGTATATTATGGAATGTTTCCATATCTTTTCTTATGAAATAACCATATTCCTCAAAATGAATTGTGCGCTCCATGAGCGATTCCCATGCTTGGTATGTAGGGACTAATTGTGATTTCCAGTTGGCGGCTATCAGGGATTTTACAGTATTTAATGCTAACTGTATTAATTTCCTACGTATTTTACACGTAGCACCTTGGGAGTAAGTTCAATAAAGCTGTAGGAAGCTGGATTTGATAATCGCTTTTTTGACTGCCAATGGTTTTGATATATTCCCCTATTTGTAACCAGAAGGGCTGTATCCTGTTGCACGCCTACCATATGTGAGTCATGGAGCCTTTACTACCACAGCCTCTCCAACACATGTCCGATCCGAAGCTGCCGGGTATATCGCCTTAATCCTAACCGGGGTAAGATACCATCTCGCCAGAACCTTGAAGTTTAACTCTAAAGACTTAGCTGATACCAAGGATTTTTTTGTGTTATGAATTATGTGCTCCCACTCCGTTTCAGTCAATTCCTTACCCAATTCCCTATGCCAACGGCTAACATAGTTAGGGGTTTCAGTCTTTTCTACACTTAATAGAGCCTTTTTTGCCCATGCTAATGAGTGACGCAGTGGTTGATCCTGCAAGCATTGTTGCTCGAAGGGGGTAGGTTGTCTAGTCATCAGTCTTCTATCTGTGGAAGTGGCTAAATAGTGGTCAAGTTGATAGTACTTCAACCATTTTGTGAAGGTTCCACCTAATATATCTCCCAAATCGGTTCTCTGTTTGAGTTTATTACCACTTAGAAATTTATATATGGGAGCAGTATAACCTATTTCCCAATCATGTTGTGTATTCAATTTTTGTTCTAACCCTCCACTAGGTGAAACTGGAGACATAGGAGATCTTAATGAGGAAATTCTATGATCATTGGCTATTAAACTATCCCATATCTCGAAAACATGCTGATATAACGGATAGGACGTAGTCCAAGGTGGCCTGCTTTTCTTATCTACCCAGCACAACACTCCTGGAGATGGAGTTTTCAAAATATGTGAATCTAGTGCCACCCATGCTTTACAGTCTCCATTGCGATGCCAATCCAATATCCTTTGTAGACACTTCGCTTTATAGTATATCTCAACATTTGGAAGTCCCAAACCTCCATTCTGGGTGGAGCGGTACTTTGTATTTTTAATGATTCTAGGTTTAGTTTTACCCCAAATATATTCATTTATTAATTTTTGGAGTATATTACTAAAGGAATTAGACAATGAAATTGGTACTGTTTGGAGAACATAAAGAATTCTGGGCAGCACTGTGATTTTCACAGCTTGAATGCGTCCCCACTATGAAATTGTTTTATCTCTCCATCTATTTAGTTCTTTGTTTAATTCTTTGTATAGGTTCTGATAATTCCATTCAAACAGTATATTAGACTTGGGCGATAAATAAATACCTAAATATTTAATAGCCTTTTTCTGAGGACTAAATGGACATTTCTCTAAAAGTTCAGCATATTCAGCAAGTGGGATAGAAATGTTCAAAATCTCTGACTTTTGGTCGTTTATTAGGAAGTTGGAAAATGATCCGAACTCCCTAAACTCTCTCAAAACTTCAGTTATTGATTCAGCGGCCTGGTCAATGTAAGCAACACATCGTCCGCGTAAAGTGACGATTACAAATATTTTAATACCCGATATCTTCTTATTTTGCCTAATTTTATGGGCCAATATCTCCATGCTCAACACAAACAAAAGAGGGGACAGGGGGTAACCTTGGCGGGTACCATTTTGTATAAAAAAAAATCTGATAGTATATTATTTGCTTTTACTTTGGCTGATGGACTGTGGTATAAACTGAAGATTCTATTTATGATAGTTTCACCAAATCCCACCGTGCGCAAGACTGCTTGTAAAAATCTCCANNTTTATGTATTTTAGCATAGTCAATTAATTGTAATGTTCTGATGGTGTTGTCTCTCGCTTCTCTTCCTAGGACAAAACCAGCTTGATCAAGGTGTACAATTTGGGGTAGAATCTTATTGATGCACCCTGCCAATATCTTTGCAAACAACTTCAAATCTGTGTTGAGCAGGGAGATGGGTCTGTCGTTACCGGGTATATTAACTGGTTTGTTTGGCTTAGGTAACACAGAGATATATGCTTCTAAACACTCTGCAGGAAAACATCCCAGCTCATCTATGTGATGAAATGCTTGTAATAATTGGGGAGCTATAGTGGACTTATACATCTTATAGTAATCGTTCGAGTAGCCATCGGGCCCCAGGCTTTTATTGTTAGGCAAGGCCTCTATAGCGTCTAGAATTTATTTCAAAGTTAAAGGGCAATCCAAGATATCTGCGTCATGTGTTGAAATTTTGGGAGCATCAACGGTTCCTAAGTAGTTGTTAAGGGCATCTAAATTATTAGTATCAATTTGCTTTGTAATGTTATACAATTTGGAGTAATAATTCCCAAAAACATTCGCTATATTTTTGGGATCTGTTTCAGTCTGTCCCCTTTCATTGTCAATTTTGAAAATATGGGCTTGGAAGGTTTTTTGAGATAGGGCTTTCGCTAACCATGTGCCTGCTTTGTTGCTATTGTGGAAATACATTTTTTTAAGGTAATACGCTTTTTTTATTGTGTTTTTTTGCAAAAGCTTTTTGAAGGCTTCCCTAGCGTTATTGACAGACTGTGTAAAATCATCTCTATGAGGGTTAAGTTTATGTTGTTGCTCCATTAATTTTAAATTAGAGAGTAATTTATCATATTCTGTATTATATTGTTTACGCAGGAGTGCTTTTTGCTTAATTAGCTCCCCTCTAATAGTTGCCTTATGCGCCAACCAATTATTAATACCATTTGTGGCTGCTGAGGTGTTGTGCTGGAAGAATTCTCTTATATTATCTTCTATTTTTATTTTTTATTTTTTTATTTTTATTTATTATGTTTTCATTTTACATAAAGTATCATACAGTCCTTGTACATCATATTTGTTAACAGTTATATCAATTTAGACTGTTTAGAAAATATTACAAAACCAACTTAACTACTACTCTTTTAACTAACTCGGTGTTCCATAAGTAGTATATATCACATGTCAATGTTACATTACTCAAAACCATAAGAGCCATCTGTCTCATCCATTATCTCCCGCTAAACTAACTTACCCATTGTCGGCGTATCTCCTCTGGGTCTCCCCCGGTCCCCGAGCCGGAGGGGGGGGGGGAAACAAGCCAGCCTCCCAGTCAATGATTTTTTACCTGTGTGAGTCTTATTATTGTGCTGCATGTCGAGATGGTGAGTGTATATTTTCCCATAGGAATTTGGCATCTAAGAAAAAGGGGAGCTTACCTCGCTTTAAAAACCCGTATTCCTCTAAACATATAAGTTCAGATGTTCTTTCTAACCACAACTCTTTGGTTGGGGAAAGTGATGTCTTCCATGCTCTAGCTATTAGGGATCGGGCTCCATTTAACCCTATTTGAATTATAAGGGATCTCAACTTACATGTGATATGAGTGGTGTCATTTAGTAGTGCTATTCTAGGTGTTAGCCGAAACTTGTCTCCTGCTAGTCTCCGAAAGTCTACCTCCACTTCCCTCCACAGTCTTGCTATTATGGGACAATCCCACCACATATGCAATAAACTTCCCTATTCGCCACATCCCCTCCAACACCTACGTGAAGAGTCAGGGTATATAGTGCTCATTCTGGTCGGGGTTAGGTACCAGCGAGATAGAAGCTTGTAGTTCATTTCCAGTATTTGTGGGGAGGTAGATGATTTTTTCGTTCTTTGGATCATGGTGTGCCAATCCTCCCTATCAATATCCGTGTGAAGGTCGTGTTCCCACCTGATTGTGAAGTTTGGCAATGTATTGTTTTGGGATTCTAATAAAAGGCGGCGAGATAAAGATTGCTGTCTCTCTGTCACACAGTCTTTCAAAAGGGGTCAGAGGGCGGAGAAACTCCTTCTTGTGGGGTGATGTCTGTAGGAAATGCTAAAGCTGTGCATGTTTAAGCCAATGTGCGTACCGTCCGTCTGCTATAGTCTCTAACCTGTGTCTATCCATTAATTTCCCGTCCTCTAAGAATCTGCTTAACGGGATTGTGTATCCCCATTCCTTACATCTCCTGAATCCCCTGTCCAAGCCCCCCACCATCTCTGTATTAAGAACTATTGGGAACAGTGGGGATCTGATAGAAGAGATATGAGGGTATGAAATTTTTATTTTCTCCTATTCTTTGAAAAAGTGTTTGTGCATGTCTAAATGTCCGCATTGTTTTGGTCTTAGGTCTGGGGGAACCCAGCATAATGCCCTCACGAAAGGGACCTGTAAGATATGGGAGTCGATAGACACCCACGCTTTGTGTATTGTTGATCCATGCCAGTCTAGTATCCTCTGGAGAGTCACTGCGTGATAGTATTCCTCTATTTTAGACAGTCCCACCCCACCTGTGATCGTGGACCTATATAAAGTATTTCTATTGACTCTAGGTCTAATCTTGCCCCAAACGTAGGTATTTATCTGACTTTGTACCCGAGTTAAGAACCAGGTGGGAAGGTGTATTGGTAGAGCTTGTAATAAGTATAGAATCTTGGGTAATGTCGTCATTTTAATGGAATGTATCCTGCCCCACCACGTGAGCGTTTTAGTTGCCCAGGTATTAAGGTCTCTTGATATAGTGTTGAATAAGGACTCATAGTTTTTCTTAAAGAGGGTGGAGGGATTGGGGGAGAGATGAATTCCCAAGTATTTGATTTATTCTGACTGTAAACGTAGAGGGCAGATTCGGGAGAGTTTACGAAATGCTGATGGGCTAAGTGAAATGTTTAGGACTTCTGACTTGGTTTGGTTTACTAAAAAGTGTGAGTAAGCACTGGGATGGTACTACTGGGAGAAGTTACCGAAAAAAGGACATCGTCCGCATACATAGCGATTTTAAATTCATTGGGTTCTATGGTGATACCTTTTATTTCTTTATTAATGCGTATGTGAGCTGCAAATACCTCCATTGTTAGTATAAACAGGATAGGCGAGAGGGGACACCCTTGTCGTGTGTCGTTTCGAATGGGAAATGGTTCTGAAAGCATGCCATTTACTCTAACCCTAGCGCCAGTGCATGTGTAAAGGCTACTAACTCTATCAATCATTTTGGATCCGAAACCGAATATCTCTAATGTTTTTTTGTGAAAAAGCCAATTTGTCCTATCGAACNNTCATTATCACTGCCGGTATATCATGTACTTTTGCGTATGTCGATAGTAATAATGCTCGTATTGTGTTATCTCGTGCTTCACGATGAGGCATAAAGCCTACCTGGTCAGTGTGTATTATTTCATTCAGTACTGTGTTCATACGGTTTGCTATAATTTTGCTAAATATCTTTATGTCCGAATTAAGTAAAGAGATGGGCCTGTAGCTACCCGGTAATTCCTGTGGTTTATCTGGCTTTAATATAACCGCTATGTGCGCTAATAGCATGTCTGGTGAGAATTTTAGGTTATTGTCTATGGCCTGAAACAATGTCAAGAGATGAGGGGCTAGAAGATGTTTAAAGCTTTTATAATACGAATTGGTGAACCCGTCTGGGCCCGGGCTTTTCCCCCCTGGAAGGTGGGAGATAACGGTCAGGATTTCTTTTAGAGTTATTGGCATGTCTAAGTCTCTTTTTTGGGTTTCTGTCAAGGGGTTTAGACTAGCAGCTTGAATATATTTTTCCATTCCCTCAATATGTGCCTGGGTGTCTAGTTGTTCTAAATTGTATTGTCTTGCATAGAAGTCTCTGAAACAATCCGCTATTTCCTTACTGTCGTGAGTGTCTGTCCCATTACGTTTTTGTATTTTGTATACATGTGTTTGGCCAGTCTTATTTCTCAAAGCCCTTGCTAACATTGAACCTGTTCTATTTCCCTCGAAAAAGAATGTTTTCCTTAATTTTAGTGCCGTCCTCTGAGCCTCCCTCGTGAGTATACTGTTAAAGTCGGTCCTAACTTTAGTTATTGATGATAGGAGATTTGAGTCTTTTGGTCGTTGTTTATGTTCTAGTTCTAAGTCCC
Source organism: Bombina variegata variegata (assembly GCA_905336975.1). NCBI lineage: Eukaryota > Metazoa > Chordata > Amphibia > Anura > Bombinatoridae > Bombina > Bombina variegata. The sequence goes on along the minus strand of CAJPDP010096056.1, from coordinate 5,764 downwards.
GTAGCCTGGAGAGTAGAGAGCACTTTGCCATGTTGTGTGTTTTCTTAATATAAGCTCTATGTTTGATGCACTCTCCTCGAATTACCGCCTTATGCGCCTCCCATACATTAAGTGGTGATACCTCTGTACTCATGTTGAACTGAAAGTATTCTGTGATAGATGTGGTTAGGGATTGACATGTAGGGGGGTGGCACAAAAGGTATTCGTCTAGCCTCCAAATGTAAGGGCTAACCGGGACATCTGGCCAGTTTAGAGAGATAGATACCGCTGAATGGTCAGCCCACGTGGTTGGTTGGATATCAGAATCTACCACAAGGGACAGAGTTGACTGGTCTATGTAGAGGTAATCCAACCGTGAGTATGAGGCCCAGGGATGGGAGTAAAATGTGTAATTCCTTTGTTGGGGATGATGTACCCTCCATATATCAATCAACCCTAGCTGTCGAAAACTGCGATATACTGAATCTGGGGGTCTATGAGCTGCATTTGTGTTATGGGAGGTCGTGTCCAGCAGGGGGTCCATGGTTACATTGAGATCCCCCTAAAATCAGTAAGCCCTTCCTGTTTTCCAAGACTAATGAGAGTAATTTTTTAAAAAAGGGCGTTCTGTTAGCGTTTGGAGCATAGTCGTTAACTAACGTCACTGGTCTGTTATGTATTAGACCAATCACTATGAGTATTCTGCCCTCCTTATCTCCTATTGTGTTGATCAGTTGGAAGGGTGTATTGCGGTGTATCAAGATACCCACCCCGTTTTTTTTCTTCTCGTTGGAATTAAGGTACCCTGTAGGGAACTTTCTTGAAGAAAGTTTGGGCTCTGAATTTTTTGCAAAGTGGGTTTCCTGTATAAATACGACCGAGCTTTCCTGTTTGGCAAACCAATTTAATGCTATAGATCTTTTTGAGGGGGAGTTAAGTCCCTTGGTGTTCTGTGACATTACACAAATTTTTCTATGCATTGTGTCTTACCAATGGGTGTGTAGTCTTACCTTGCAAAATGTTGTCGCCTCCTGGAGGTGTCTGGCTCCCCCCCCAGCCCGAAGGACCAGGAAAAAACCCATTTAGCTGCGAGAGATAACCATTGCTTCTATAGTAATGTTTCTGTGATTGGACCAAAAGGAACACATTAATACTAAATAACTTTTTAACAATAAACATAACAATAAACAAGACAATAAAGTCTAACATATTATAGACTAATCTCATGCTACTATAAGTGGGAGAAAACAGCAGTCTAGATGCTGCTGCTGCTCCTGCCTGCTAAAATAGAATGCACGTGAGTCCAGAGTTTATACAATTACATCTAGGTTCGTGACTATTAACTTTTTGATGGAACTAGGAAAAGGAAAGAAAAGAAAACAATTAGGAAACAGTTATAGATATTAAGTGGCTTGATACTATTTCACAGGCCACGTGGACCATTTATTCTATCTTCTTGGCCCATATTAATGTTGTGTCCATTCTTTTTAAAGGTAAGTCCTGTAAAGGTTACTGTTTATATCTTCATGGCGGAGCTGTGTTATTAAGATCTTTATGTGCATGCTTCAGCGTCGTCGACTTGTGTTTCCTCTGAACCGTTGTCCATTTCTGCCTCTGCGCTTTTGGTGCTGGGCGATGTGCTGGTTTTTCTACCTGTTCTTTGTTGCCTTCTTCGGGTATTTTTGGTTTTGCTATATTTAATTTTGTGCAGAAAGAGTCCAAATATTCCAGGTCTCTGTAAATGGCTTCCTTATTATCCTTTGATGCTCTCAGGGAAAAGGGGAAGCCCCACCGATATGGTATTCCCAGTCCTCTCAGGTGTGTTGTTAGAAATCCCACCTCTCGGCGTTTCGATAAGGTGAGAGGACTTAAATCCGCATATATTTGAAGAGAGGTGTCTAAGTAGCGGACAGGTGACTTCTTTCTTGCTGCTGCTAAGATGTTCTCTTTGTCTTGGAAATAATGGCATTTTAAAATAACATCCCTAGGTGGCGCAGAGGGTTGTGGTTTCGGCCTTAACGCTCTGTGGGCTCTGTCTAACACTATATCCTTGTCTGGATCTGTGTCAAGCAAGAAGCGAAACAGGTTTTGCAGGTATTGTGGTAGTGTGGCGGGCAGGATGGTTTCAGGGATTCCCCTTAGTCTTAAGTTCTGTCTGCGGCCCCTATTGTCCAAGTCTTCAATCTGGTTTTGCAGCTGTGTGATCTCCGTGGTTTGGTGTTGAAGTTGCAACGTTGTAAGATTTGTGGTTTCCGACACTTCTTCAGCGTATTCCTCAAGCTGTACTACTGTGTTTCCCAGCTCAGTAATGTCTTTTTTAACTTCCGCCAGACCATCCCGTATTATTTGACTGACCTGCTGAATAAAAGTTGTAAAATCCTCCTTAGAGGGTAAAGTGTTTAGGTCTGCTCTGGTGAGGGGAGACTCTTCTTCAGGAGGGGTGTCATCTACACTTCCCTCTTTTGTCTCAGAGATGGGAGAGCTTGGTGATGTTACACTAGGTGTAACCACTGTCTTAAAGAAAGAGTTCATTTTGGAACCTGCGGTGTTTGCTGTCTTTTGAGGTTGTAATACTGCTTGAAGTGGTTCTGTATGAACTGAGGAGCTGCTTTGTTTGGTATAGTTGTTTAAGCAATTACACCTTCCTGTCTTTGAAAACTCACTTCTTAAATAAAGATATTTCCTAGAACTGCATTTACAGAGTTTACATGCACTTCTCTCTTTGATATTTGATTGCTGGGTGTGCTTTTATTCTGCTTATTACATTCTCCTGTTTTCTCCTTTATAGCTGCAGTGTTGTATTCTGGGCCTTACAACAATTGACTGGGTGTGGTGTGACTGCGGCCACCCTTTAACTTTTCTAGGTTATATAAGTGTGGTGATCTCTGTGTTGCAGCCCGCTGTTCAGTTCCTTAATGTTCCCAAATAAAACTGTGCGAGAAGAAATGGTCTGCAGCTAAAGTTCCCACCTCCAGCTCTCTCTATACATAACTCTTTTATTAAGGGTGTAATTTGGCTGACAAGTCTGTTAAATTAAGATGGTGGGCCCCCACTCTCCCCTCTCTTTACCTCCAATGCGGTGCGTTAATGGAGTCTGTTAATGCGGTCACCTTTATGTCCCCTGCACCTTTGTGCTCCTTCAACTGTCATTCTATTTCCGGAATGGTCGGACTTGCACCCCTCTCCTCTCCTCAGCTCTGCTCAGCTTAGCCGTTAATGGCGATTCGCGCCATCGACGTAACGTCTATGGGCCCGGGTTGTGGCAGTTCTGGGGTTGTATCTGCACCTCCGGTATGGTGTAGGTCTCTTACATAGTGGGGTTTTGTTCTTCAAGGGTTCCCCTGTCACTTGCCCAGCTATAGCTGTAGATATCTTCTCCTGGACAGCCGTTAAGAGATGCGGCAGGAGTCAGCTTCTCGGAGCACTATATTTTTGCGGCCATGCTGTTCCGTGGCCGGCTCCGCCCCCGTTCTATTTGATTTTTAATAACTGGGTTATGTAATATAGTGGGGTCTAAACGCCACATGGATTGACGTTGAGGGATCGAGGACCACATAAGGTCTAGGGTGATAGAGGCGTGATCCGACCAAGAAATCGGGAGGATCTCTGTGTCGGTAGCTGTGGCTATGCTGTTATGATCCACCAACCAGTAATCTATTCTTGAATAAGAACGCCCTGGATGTGAATAAAAAGTATAACTTCGCATTTTAGGATGATGCAATCTCCAGACGTCCATTAACATTAGTGTATCTAATTTTTGGGTGATGCGTGTTCTATTTTTTTGAGTTATTTGGCTTTTTCCTGTAGAGCTATCTGTGTGTGGGTTCAATGTCATGTTCAGGTCCCCCCCTACTATTACCATCCCCTTCTGTACTTCTCCCAATTTATTTAGAGCTTTATGAAAGAAAAATTGCTGTCCTGTATTGGGCGCATATATGTTCATTAGTGTTAGATGGCTATTATAAAGTGTGCCTATCAGTATCAAAAATCTATCCATCTTCATCAAGATGTTGTTCTGAGACTTGAAATGGAATCTCTCTACTTATCAAAATCCCCACCCCGTTCTTTTTTTTGATGTTTGAACTAAAAAATTGTTGGGTATAAATTTTTGAATATAATTTCGGTTCTCCCTGCTTGGGGAAATGAGTTTCCTGCAGAAACACTATTGTTCCCTGTAGTTTTTTAAACCAAGCTAGGGCCATTGATCTCTTATTTGGAGAGTTCAAACCCTTACAATTTTGTGATGTAAGTTTTATATTGTGAGACATTGTATATGGTAACTAGCCCACCTCAGCTTAATTTTAATCATTATTCTGCCTGAATTTGATTTTTTCCTTACACAGTGAAAGATATGATTAGGTGACAAATGAGCAACATGATACTTCATCCAGTACATCAATGACCGACACAACAAAACAACCAGTAAAAACTTAGTAAACAAATAGTACATAAACAATAACGAAAAATTAACCAAAAATACAGTTTCCATTCTCCCAATGTCAAAGGGAAATGAAAATAAAAATGAAAAAGTAGGGGAATTCAAAGACCTAATTTGGTCTAGACACAGTTGGGGTTACATAGCGTTGTGTTTGCACTTATTTATTATTTTTTATTTTTTTTATATATAGCAACCTCTATCTCCTATTTTTGTGTTACTGCTAAATTTTAAAGCAAAAAATTCCAAGGTCAGATGGTTATCAAAAAGGTTAAAAAACCCTCTTAAGTCTTTTAACAGTTAGTCCCGTATTCTGCCTAGAAAGGTTTCCGGACGTGGAAATAAAAAAAAAACAATAAACTTTAACAACCAAATGTAAACTTTCATCTTGAAAATCAGGAACAACCCAGGGTCAGCTCTCATATCCTCTGGTAATGTTATAGAAAACTCCAACCTGGAAGGTTCCAGATCAGAAAACATCAAACTCTAACAACGGTGATGCTTTATAAATTTTGATTAAAGTATGATCTACATCCTATGTATATCAAGCCAGTTAGTACTCTGACTTTAGTCTTTTATACGTAGGCTTTCCTCCACCTTGGGGAGGTCTCATACATTAGTACATATAAAACAGAAAACTTTATTTACCTGAGTGTAGATTCTCGTCCTAAGAATCCGGCACAGACCAGGGACAAATTTTATATCCTTGGATTTTATTATGACCTCCTTTAAACTGAAAGATTCTGCATCATATATTTTCCGCATTTTGAGCAGATGGTAAGCCAGTCGTGACAGGCTCTCTCGTTCGCTTTCGCTGAACTGTTTGCCAGCGAGGTCTTTGCTGTAATGGTCTTGATTCTTCTGATATCTTCTCTTCATGCAGTGATGGCAGGGAAGGTTGTGGTATTCCAAGCTGGGTGCAGAAGGACTGCAGATCCTCCAGGGATTTGTATACATGCATTCAATTATTTTTCAAAACTTTAACACTGAATGGGAAACCCCATCTGTAGGAAATCCCGTTGTCTTGAAGGTGCTGAGTCAGAAATCGTGTCTCCTTTCTATTTTGTAGCGTGAGGGGGCTGAGGTCGGAATAGAGTTGTAGTTGGTGCCCTTGATATGTTATTGCTTGTTGTTGCCTCGCCGCCTTCATTATTTTTTCTTTGTCAAGAAATTTATGAAACTTTATGATAACATCCCTTGGAGGGTCTGTATCTTTGGGTTGTGGGCGTAATGCCCTATGGGCATGGTCCAAAGGGATTTCAGTGAGTCCTGGTTCTTTTAGTATAGTCTTGAACAAGTCCTGGAGGGAGGAAGTCAGATTCTCTGGAACAATTCTTTCTGGTAAACCTC
>CAJPDP010096048.1:0-10225 GCA_905336975.1 Bombina variegata variegata | reverse complement strand
CCTGATTCCAGCTCGTCTGACTACTCGCTTTGGCTCCTGACTCAGCTCGTCTGACTATTCGCTTTGGCTCCTGACTCGGCTCGCTTGACTACCAGTTCTGGCTTTGACTCCTGGCTTGTTGTTTGATGTGTGGACTTTTTATTATTTTTTGCTATCAATAAATGTGTGATTATTTTTGCACTTCTTGTCTCAGTCTGATTCCTGGCACCCTGACAGATGCCTTCTTTTTCAAATAAATATAGCAAGAGGATGAAGAAAATTGATAATAAGAGTAAATTAGAAAGTTGCTTAATATTGCATGCTCTATCTGAATCCCAAAAGAAAAAAATTGGTTTCAGTGTCCCTTTAAATATTTAAACAATATGTTCCCCAAAACAGCAATATTTTACCATCCCCCCAAGATTCATAAAAACTATAAGATCCTTCCTGGTAGACCCATAGTCTCAGGAAATGACTCTTTAGCTGTTGTCTTTCTGAATATGTAGATTTCTACATAAAGCCTATATTCCCCACACTAAGATCATACCTTAAAGACACACTAGATACAATTAAGAAAATTAAATATTTAAAATGGGATTCAAATTACAATTGGTCACTATGGATGTAGCAGCCCTCTATACTAATATCCCACATAATAAAGGAATTGAGGTTCTTAAATATTTTTTAAGAAATAATACTAATTTACCTGAAGATCTCCAACTTTTCATAAGAGAAAGTACAAAATTTGTATTGGAAAAAAAATATTTTCAATTTGAAAATTATTACTTTTTACAGATAGGTGGCACGGCAATGGGGACCATAATGGCCCCCAGCTATGCTAACCTTTATATGGGATATTGGGAAGAACAATATATGCATGCAAATAACCCTTTCAAGGACCAGGTGGTGTGGTGGGGGAGATTCATTGACAATATTATTATGATATGGTATGGTGACGAAAAGTCCTTGAAAAAAATTCATAGAATATGTGAATCAAAACAAAATGTGTGAAAAAGAAATAGAATTATTGGACTTAATGTTATTCCAAATTCTAACTAAAATTTACAGAAAGAAAACAGACAGCAATGGATATCTCCCAGCAAACAGGGGACACTATAAAACCTTGATAAACAATATACCTTTTGGACAGTTCCAAAGATTAAGGAGAAATTGTTTAAAACTGGAAGATTTTGACAAAGAGGCCAAATTTTTAAAAACACAACTGCTAAATAAAAAATATAACAAAAAAATAGTAGAAGCTGCTTGCATAAAAGCTAGAAATTCAAATAGAAATATTCTTTTGGGTAAAGAAACAATAGAGGAAAGCTCCAAAAGGGCTCCAGAAAAAGTACATTGTCAAAAGATAGATAAAACAAATAGGAGTATTGGGTTTATTACAACTTATAACGAAGCTGCTCCAGACATTAAAACAATTATGCAAAAGTACTGGCCAATTCTCAAACAAGATAAACTATTAAGAAACACACTAGGAAATGGTCCAACAGTAATATTCAGGAAAAATAAAAGCTTAAAAAAATATACTAGCTCCCAGTAAGCTGAAAACCAGTGTTAAACAAAAGAACTGGCTATAAAGTAAATGCCAAGGGATTTTTAAATGTAACAGAAAAAACTGTGAAAGGTGTTTACATGCTTACAATAACAATACGTTTCATTTAATATTGTAAGCTTACAGATATAGTAATAAATTCATTTATTTTATATATATTTCTTGAGTGTAGGTCATATATAACAGAAGTACACAGTACCCCATTTTTTAAACGCACATTATATTGTGTATAATAATAATAATTTATTTGTCTCTTTGAATCCTGCAATCAGGGAATCAGCAATTGTATATTGCACCACCTTACCTCTGTATTTAGCATATTAAACATTTTTAGGATATTGTTTTAAAGGTGAGCTTGTTTCCCTTTCCAACCAGACAGTTACAGTTTTTTTCATTAATTGTATTTTTATCCCTAAACTGTCAAGTTGGTAAATTGTAGAATTTTTATAGGATCTTAACATTATCCACACACTCATTCCATCTCTTAAATATGGATATTTTTGGCACTAGAGATAACATCTTAGGGAATATACACAGTAAATTGAATACACATGATCCCACATGTAAAGACAACAGTATTAATGAAAAGGATATTCTCAACGATTTGGAAAATATCCTTAAAGAAATTAAACATAAATTAGAAATAGCATTTCTTAATAAATACATCAAAGAAGCTATGGTACCCAGAGGGTTGAGAATAAAAAAAGATTGTACATTTGAATTAAACGAGGAACATAGCAAAGAATGGTATGACATTTTAGAGACAGCATCTATAGGGCTGATGAAGGTAATTGTAAAAGCTAGAGATATCTCCACACAGGAGCTAGGGGTTAAACTTAAAATACAAAACTGTAAAGACACACTTGACAAAGCTCCATTTATGGAAACACTTAATACAAGAAAACAAGAAATCGTTAAAAACTTAGATGATCTAAATAAAGGAATATTAGAAGTAAAATGGAGAAAATTTAACAGAGATATAGAAGATTATAAAAAACGAACAGATACTGAAGAAAGTTCAGACACAGACACAAACAATGATAATAATAGACATCTATTTAGCAAGAAACATAAGATTGGATAAGAACACATAAAAAGTACAAATAATGCACATAATAAAAACATTTACTCCAATAGAAGTAATGACCATAGACATAATAAATATAGATATGAAGAAAACCAGAGACAGTATAGTAACTATAAGACAGGTGAACGAGGAAGAGACATAGTTCATAGATATGAGACGAATAATTGGAACGTACATTGGACTAGATATGTAGACAGCGGGAATAAAAGATTTAGAAATTGTCCAGACAGATATAAAAATAACTGGTATACTGAGAGAAACATGGACAGTGACAGTTACCACCACCAAGGACAAGGTTATAGATATAATTATAGGAATAAGGACTCTTATGGGCAATCACAGAATGCTGAAGGAAGGCACTATAGGGAAGAACCTAGGTATAATGAGGAATACTATACACAACAAAATCATAATGCACAAAATAGATGGATTCCACATTATAGATAAAATAAACAAAATACACAAAAGGGTTGGAATAACCAATATATGGAAAATGATCACTGGAATACACCTAGAGAACAACAAAAAAAGACACCATATTCGAGGAATGAAAATCGACACCAAATATCTAACACAGATAAACATAAGCAATACGGTCACCAATTAAGTGACTGGGATATAGACACTCACAATAGATTTAGTGCACTACCCCACGACAATGATACAAATGAAACACTCACAATCACACCAAAAGCACATACTTCTAGGACTACTTTTTTAGAGGAAGGCCCACACCAAACACACAAACCTCCAAAGGGAAAAAAGAAGGTTAGTGGAAGTAGAAAAAGGGGAAGTGGAACCAAAGAAAGCCACAAAGAAATCAAAATAGAACCAAAAGGTTTATTTAATTTGAGCAATATTGATTTAAACCATGAACAAAAGTCAATCCTTGGCAAAGGCCTGTCATTTGCCCCTGCATGTAAAATAAACAAATTTGAAACAATGATAAATGCTAACCAATTTACTAGGAAATTAGCCCTTAAAAAATATTTTATGAAAAACCCTATAGAAAATTTGATTAAGAATGAATCCACCTTTATACATACCAATTTTAAACAAAAGTCCTTGTTTTTTCCTATGTAGGAAAAAGGGAGTGCCATAGAGATTTTTGAAAAGAAAGTTAAAGAAGATATTGAGAGATTAGATGATAAAAAAGATATAAAATGGAATTTGACAAAAAAAGAAAATTTAGTCCTAAAAGGATTAAAAGAGAACAAAAACATTATAATTAAACAGGCGGATAAAAGGGGAGGGGTTATAATTATGGATACAAATACCTAAATGAAGCCTACAAATTATTAGGAGACCAAGACACATATAAAAAACTGTTAAACAACCCCACTGATCTAATGAAAAAGAATTTAGACACTATGATATTATCAGCTCAAGAGAAGGGAATAATAAATAATCACAAAAGCAAATTTCTTTTAACAGAACACCCCAGGACACCCGTTTTTTACCTAAAATTCATAAAGATGCAAAAAAATCCTTCAGGTCGGCCCATCATATCGGGTATTGACCCACTAACTTCAAATTTATTACAGTATACAGATTATTTTCTTCAAAGGTATGTGAAAACAATACCATCACATTTAAAAGACACTAAATATTTTTTAAATATAATACAGGAATTAGAATGGCAGGAAAATTACACACTAGCGACATGTGATGTCAGTTCCCTCTGCACATGCATTGAAAATAATAGAGGACTCAATGCTACCAATAAATTCTTAAAGAGTGATATAGATATATCACAGCCCCAAAAGGAATTTATTTTGGATTGTATGGCCTTTATTCTAAAAAATAATTAGTTTACATTTAATGGGAATTAAAATTTATAGAAAAGAGAAACGGCTATGGGCACGAGATTTGCACCCAGCTATGCAAATTTATTCATGGGTTATTTAGAAGAGAATTTCATTGCCACCACGGCCTGGGGTGCAAATGTTGTGCTCTATAAACACTTCATAGATGACATATTCATAGTCTGGAAAGGTGATCAGGAACTTTTAGAACAATTTTTTGAAGACCTTAATAATAACGACCTAGGATTAAAATTCATCCATGAATATAGCAAAAACGGGATTAATTTTCTGGACATTTCAAAGAATACCATCAAGGAAACCCCAAAGAAATTACTTTTTGGGGTATTAAGAAAGTTAGAACAGATCGAAGAGGGGGCAACATAGAGAAAAGATTGCTCCACCTAGAGGCAGAACTCATTTTTAAAATGGGAACCTTACACCCGAAAGGTCTAAATAGTGAATTAGATCTTAATGCTATCATCTAAAACTATACATGTCAGCCAACCATATGCCTTAATTAACCATAATCAATATAGTATATATTTAGAAAAACGCCCAATTAGTATTTTATTACACCCCAAATATACCCCATACACTTATTATTTCCCAATTTTAGGGGAGGCGTCAAATTAATATATAAAAATAAAAATAAAAATGTAACTAATATATTTGTAGTGTTTATTTTAAACTCATATAAAATAGATTAGTTACAGCTCTCAACCCCTGGCACCCATTTGATGGAATTAATAATAAATTAAAAACACTAACATCAATATTGAGGATATCCACAAGCTACAAATAGGGGAATACAGTTTACTTTTAGATAATATATTATACTTGGCCATGGGCTATAATCACAAGCCCATTAAGCCAATACACAAAATAATATAGACAAAAGAATTGACAAGAGAATACAATTACACAATTCTTTAAATACTACTATTCAGAAAAAGACATACAGTCAGTTCGGACATCGACACCAATATATAGGAAATGTATACATATTATACTAAACTTACTCAAACAAACATCATTAAATTAAAATAATTAAAATATAATTGTAAATACATAATTAAAATATATACATAAATACATCCATAAGTTAGGTTTAAATGTAGGATTGCACATATACATGAAAATGGCTATCAAACAGTTAAGAATTTAGAGGGTGTGAACAGACAGAGCTATAAAAGTCAAGGAATCAATGGTATCAGGTATCTTGAGAAAGGCTTTCAAGCCGAAACGTGTAGAACCAGACCTATTGATTCAAGGATACAGAGTACAGAGAGGAGATAAAGACCGGATCCACAGTGGTCCCACGCAGACACTCCAAAGACCCGTCTAAATCTGCTAAAGGACTTGCGTAGCAAAACCGCTACTGCCACCGTAACAAAAGGATTTACAGAAGGAAAGTGAAAGGTAAAGCGTCCGACACTCGACATTTGAAGACGCTACTGACCGCACTCCAAAGTGAGACCGCATGGACATAACCCTATTGAAATATAGGTATTTCACCTTTCAAAATAACATCATCTACAGTGCACTGTAAAACGGAATACCAGGTATTTGGCTGTAAAGCTGAAGACTCAAATTAATTTAATTGCCAATACTAGTTCACACTGAAAAAATTGTGAAAACTAGGACAGGCTGCAACATATCAAAAGCAACATAATTACAAAAGGAAATACGACTTAATCTAATAACTTGTATCTTTAACATATACAATAACGATAGAGTTATGAGACGTTACCTCTGACATTCACAAATCTGTACAGTATTTCGATTTATAACAGAGACTGTTTTTTTGATTAATTTCATGCATTATTAACATCATTAGATGTATGAGCCACCATTTACATATCCTGTTATACGAATAGATAACATCCAACATTATATTAGCAATTGGTCTTAGTTTATCCTATCCACTATCTAAGATTAACTTGTTTTAGCATTTACAACAGTAATTTTAATCAGAGAGTACTTATATAGAGAGTCTGATAGAAGCGCAAAAGGTCAAACAACTGTATATATATATAGATTGTCAACCTATAGATCTTTTTAGCATATGTAACTTTTAATTGTTTTATGTCTCAACTAGATATAATATATATTGACACTGGTGTCTAGACAAAGTTTTTCATATTGTTTGCAATATCTGTTTTTATGCATTGTTTCAATTAATATTGTAAGCTTACAGATATAGTAATACATTCATTTATTTTTTATATATTTTTTCTTGAGTGTGGGTCATATATAACAGAAGTACACAGTACCCCATTTTTAAACACACATTATATTGTGTATAATAATAATAATAATTTCTTTGTCTCTTTGAATCCTGCAATCGGGGAACCAGCAATTGTATATTGCGCCACCTTACCTCTGTATTTACAATAACAATAAGCCCACTCACGCAAAATCTAATTCTAATAATAAGGAATGTAAGATTAATTCTTTAACAAATTGAAAAATGGATTTCATAGTATATTTATTAGAATGTGACTGTAGTTTACAGTATATAGGTCGCTCGAAAAGAATTTATAAAACCAGACTGTTATAACATATGAAAAATATCGAAATAGGATATAAGGGTCATATTTTATCAGAGCACTACAATACATATAACAACAAAAATCCAGCACAGTGTTAGAGTTTATTCCTCCTGATATAAACAGTGGAGATTGAATGAAAAAAACTGACACAAAGGGAGACATATTGGATCCACTACCTAATACCCTGCATCCTACTGGTCTGAATAAAGACATAGACATAATAACATTTTTATAAACAGTTTGGGGGAGCGGATATTAAGGTAGTGGGAGTAGGTATAACCGCCCCTCTCCCTTTAGGTTACAGATAAATCCTAGTAATACTTTATTTAGAACTCAAGTTAATGTACATACATGTACTTTTAAACATAGGTATGTTGTGCAAGAATAAAATAATCACTAATAGTTAATCTGTAGCAGTAACAAATGCTATGTATAGACAAAACAGGTTTTTTAGACTATATAAACATTAATTGCTGTTATAATATTTTAACTCGATCTGTGATTTTTTTAAAAATTAGAGAAAAAAAGGGTGCGGTTTAAAGCTTCAATCACAAAGTCAGCCGGGTACACACCTCCAACTACACAAGAAGCGGGAGTTACAAATAGATGCGAGTATCTTATTCAACACCTACCTCTGATTAAGAAGTTATAATACTTTGAAACACATCAGGTTAACTACAGTTGTTGTATCCGGCTGCTGCTTAATGGGACACTGAACCCAAATTTTTTCTTTTGTGATTCAGATAGAGCTTGCAATTTAAGCAACTTTTTAATTTACTTCTATTATCAAATTTTCTTCGTTTTCTTGCTATCTTTATAGAAAAAGATTAGCTTTAGATAAATGTGCTTGTTCATGGACAGTAATGAAATGGTATAAATAAAGTTGTGAAAAACCCGAATAACCATGACATCAATGACTGTTAGTTAACAACAGTCCAAATAGTGTTTCATAGTCCTATCAAATTCGAAGGTGAAATGTAAGCCCAGATCATTCAAATCTATAGATTTAACAAATTCCTGGGCCTCTTCTCTGCTTCCTTCCCACACAAACAACAGGTTGTCTCTAAAACGATGGAACATCTTGATAGCAGACCTAAACCTGTTACCATCTGCATAGATGTGGGACAGCTCCCACCAACCCATATATAGGTTGGCGTAGCTGGGCACAAATTTAGTATGCATTGTTGTCCCACATCTCTGCAGATAGAACACATTTTCAAACTGAAAAAAATTACGTGTCAACAAAAACCGGGTGACCTCAAGAACGAAGGCTCTGAAAGGCTCACTGTGTGCCGTTTTGTTTTCCAAAAAATATTCTATTGCTTTCAAACCCATTTCATGAGGTATATAGAAATATAAAGCAACAACATCCACAGTGAGCCATCCAGAGCTCACCGACCATTCCATCCGTTCAACTACATTTAGTATGTCTTATGTGTCTTTCACATAGCTGGGCAGGGCCTTGACCAGGGGTTGGAGAATGTCAACTAACCACTCAGACAAATGCTCGAGCATAGAGCCTATGCCACTCACAATGGGTCTACCCCGGAGATTGTCTATTGACTCGTGCACCTTCGGTAGATGGTGTAAAATTGGGATTACAACAATCAAATAGTTAAACGTGTTGTTATCAGTTTATCCCTGTTCCAATGCTCCATCCAGAAGGTGCACAAGCTGTCTCTGGAACATATTGGTCAGATCTTGTGGTAATACTTCATAGTTGTTGGGATCCCCCAGCTGTCTATTGGCCTTATCAATATATTGGGACCTATTCATAACAACCACTGTACCCCCCTTGTCCGCTTGTTTTATCACCAAGATCTCATTCTCACTCAGTCTCCTCAGGGCCAATTGCTCTTGTCTAGTCAAATTTCTTTTCACTGTCTTTTGTTTTTAACCAAAATCCTTACTTCTTCCAAATCCCTTTCCTCCTCTGTTTTGCTAAGTCTAGTCCCATTTAAATCATAGGTTGCCTGCTTATTTTTACTACTAAAATGTAGAACCTTGCATTTTCAGCATTAAATCTAATTTTCCACCTGTGGTTTCTTCTAATTTTGTATATCCCCTTGTAAAGCAAGTTCATCCTGCAATGACCTTATGACCTTACACAACTTCATGTCATCTGCAAAAATAGAGATGTTGCTATTTAATCCTTGCTGATTTGTCTAATCTGAGTATGATCTGCTTACTGCGCTTCATTGCTCCCTGTCTTTTATCAAGTTATTTATCCATGAGCTAACATTTTAGATATTCCCAGTCCTTTAATTTTGTACATTAATCTCTCATGTGGCACTGTATCAAACACCTCCAAGTATATCAAATCAAATGATTCCCATTTATCTATATTTTTACTTTCTTCCTCCTAGAAACTAATTAGATTAGCTTGACATGATCTATTTCTCATGAAACCATGCTGATTTTGTTTACACAGAAATATACTCATCAATATAATCCCTTATTATCCCTTCAAGTATATTCCCAACTACTGATACCAGAGTAAACTGGTCTATAGCTTCCTTGATAAGCCCTGCTTCCCTTTTTAAAAAGTGGTACCAACTTTTGAAACATTTCATTCAAAGAAAAATAAAAGTTTATTAAATCATATTTTTATTTTTGTACACATTTAAAAATGTGTTTTGAACTGTATTTTATCTGTTTATTAAACAAAAGGAACTATTTGATTTATTAAAAAGGACCGGTTAATACAGTAGATTTTGCATAACCAACAAATGCATAATAAAAAGACGATGCAATAGCACTTAGGCCATGATATTCAAAGCATGGACAGACCAACAAGAAATTGCCTTTCTGGTCTCATCTGCCTCGCAGTCTGTTAATATTTTGTAATAAAATGGGCGGATCAATGAGCGGATCAATGAAGTGCCAGCAAGTGGTGATGTGTCTCCCATAGGATGTAATGGGGAGCGCTACATCAGCAATGCATCGCCGACATCACAACTACGCCTGCACTATCTGCAGGAAGGCAGACATGGAAGGTGTATTTTAAGTGTTCCTATACAGTGCAGACAGTGTGCTCACTAAAAACAAACACGGTTTCTGTGTCAAAAAACTTTAAAATACTGCATGTGTAATCTAACTGTGTCCCACTGCTCCTCTGCTCTGCGTTGGTCATTGCCATGGACACAGGCATTCCTCCTGTTGCTAGGAATACGGCAGTGTAACTGCAGCACGGTAATGACATCATCACCACCCGTCCTGTCTTCCCTATGTAAAG
>CAJPDP010095892.1:0-10925 GCA_905336975.1 Bombina variegata variegata | reverse complement strand
TGTCTGTCTGTATCTGTCTGTCTATGTTGCAATCTATCTGTCTGTCTGCCTGTATATGTCTGTCTGTCTATCTGTCTGTCTGTCTGCCTGTATCTATCTATCATTCTATCTATCTATCATCTATCTATCTGTCTTTCTATCTGTATCTATCTATCTGTATCTATCTATCTGTATCTATCTATATCTGTCTGTCTGTATCTGTCTGTCTATATGTCTGTCTGTCTGTCTATCTGTCTGTTCTTCACACATATATACACACAAAACACAAAGATGGAAACAAGAGTAGATATAGATCCCATGTTACTGACAGTTCATATTCATATCCAGTGACCCCAGAAAGACTGGGTGCAAATCCCAATAGGGGAAATTACATACAAATATAAAACACAACACACAGAATGTCCAGAACTCGCATCTTGTCTAAAAAGTGACCAATTAGTTACAGCATTTGGCCAGATGGTGATAAGCCCAGAACCACATCAAGGTTTCTCCTCCCCCCCCCCCCATTTTGGGTCCTTAACCTTCAGCCATACAGTTTTTAATCTAGCTGTGTGCTTGCAAGAGAGTGCCAGGCTTTCTATGTGTTATATATATAGTGTAAATACTGAAAAGCAACAACATTAAAACCACTGACAGGTGAAGTGAATAACATTGATTAGTGTCTATAAGTGCAAAAACACAATCACCAAAAATAATGAATATTTTTTTAAAAACAGCAAAAAGTCCAATTGGCAAGAAAGGGAATAGTGTACAGCGCCAGAAGAGTATACACACAAGCTAATTACCTAACTTAATTAATTAAAAATGTGCAAAATGAGTGTTAAAGAGCGCCAAGAATTGGCTTAAGTGTGAAAGGTTAAAAAGATATACTTATTTATTCAACAACAAAGTTATACATAGAAATTAAAAGTAAAGAATGCAATCTGAAGTATATTATGTTAATAAAAAAATAATGGTTTTAATGACCAGTGATCACTTGGTATGTGAAAAATCACCCAAATAGGGTGTGTGCACAAAAAAGAATAGTGCTGTGTGAGCACCAATAGAAATATCTGCAGAGATATATACAGATAAAAAAATATATAGAGTCCCAGAATTTTGACTCCCACTTGCCCATATATAGATTTGCATAGCTAGGTGCAAAGTTGGTCCTAAAGAGTTGTTTGTAGAAATTTCCGTTAAAATTGAAATAGTTGTGCTTTAAGATGTATTATATTCCCTTTAGTATAAAATCTTTCTGGATAGAAGGCATATTGGGGTCTTTATTTAAGAAAAATTCTACAGCTGCTATGCCTTCTTGGTGGGGTATACAGGTATAAAGGGAGGTTACGTCGCACAAAACTAAAATGTATTCTTTCTCCCATAGGGTATTGTTAAGAATATTTGGGACTTCGGTGGAGTCTCTTAGATAGACGGGTAATTGTGTGACATATTTTTTAAGGTGTTTATCGATATATTCAGACAAATTGCTTGTGATAGACTCTATCCCCGAGATTATAGGTCTACCGGGAGGTTGAGTTAGGGATTTGTGAATTATAGGTAATTGGTAGAATATAGGTATTTTAGGATGATTAATATTTAAATATCTATATATATTTATCATTAATGATATTTGTATTCTTTGCTTCTAGTAGAAGCTTATCTAACTCTTATTTAAAAGGATTTATTGGATCGAATCTGAGTTGTTTATATGTGTAGCCATCATTAAGAATTCGGAGTGATTCTTTAATATAATCATCTTTGTTAAGAATCACCAGACCGGATTTTTATCTGTTTCCAGTTTCCTTATGGTTTCAGTTTGTTTTTTGGTAGGTTGTATTGTCTATTGATGGACCTTTAAATCCCGTAGGAAACTTGGGTTTCAAGTCGGTATGGATAAATTGATCACCTATTTTTGGTATGATTTTAACTTGGCTGTTTTTAAGAGGGGATCTGAGGAATAATCTCTTGAGAGTTAGTTTTCTCACCAGTTCCTTAGCACTTAGATATGTCTTAAATTTGTCTAATTTGGACGAGGGTGCAAAAGATAGGCCTAGACCCAAAACCTCTCTTTTATTGAAAGTTCTAAACTGCTCATATTGAAAATACCTATATTGGTATTTGAGGAATCTTTTTAGAACTAGATGCTAAATTAGAGTCTGAGGTATTAGAGATGGGTGGCTCTGTATTGTTATCTTTATTTTTAGTTCTGGTTCTTATCCTCTTTCCTCCCCTTCTTCCTATATGAACCTTCTTTTTTGTAGGGTTTTAGAGATGGATGGCTCTGTATTGTTATCTTTATTTTTAGTTCTGGTTCTTATCCTCTTTCCTCCCCTTCTTCCTCTATGAACCTTCTTTTTTGTAGGGTTTCTAATAGTCCACTTTTTCTTTTTGATAATCTGCTGGGGACTATGATCGAACCCTCCCCTAGAAGTGTTTTCATCCCTAAGGTGTTTAGCTGTATTATTTTGGTTATTTTGAAGGTTATCGTCATCAAGTACTCTATATCTATTTGGAGTGGCTCTATAGGAGTCCTCCCAATTAGTATATTTATTTATTTATTTATCTTTGTGTCCCCTGTTGTCTCCAGTTGGGGTTATAGGAATAATTAGACCGATCATTTTCATAGTTCTCTGCGTTATTCCAAATATATTGTCTCCTTCTAGGGTAATAAGGGGCTGCATAATCCTTGTTAGTCTCATATCTGTTAGTGTGAGACCCATAATAGTTTTTATTATGTTTATGGTGTATCCTTTGTGGGTGGTATTGTTGTGGACCGAAGTATACTGGAGGGGAATATTGGTTGGAATGTGATGTGGGGTGTTGGTTCCTTCAGCAGGTGTTGGGGGTATTCTGATTTTTTAAAAGTCCCACGGTTATCTCTATTGTTTACATGTATGGTGTTATTGGTTTCATTCTCTTCCCAATTGACATGTCTGTTATTTGATCTATGTATATGATTGGCCATTTGCCAGTTGTCATCTAAACTTACATTCTTGCTTTGTAAATAAAGATACCAAGATAATGAAGAAAATTTGATAATAGGAGTAAATTAGAAAGTTGCTTAAAATTGTATGCTCTATCTGAATCATAAAAGAAAAAAAATTGGGTTCAGTGTCCCTTTAAGTGTATTCTCTCTATATTTAATAATGAGTCTCATTACATTTTGGGATGCTTCATGTGTGATTAGTATCCATTCATCTGAAAATTCAGTAGTAGTGTTTGTGAATGCACATTCCTTATTGATGGCTAGTCCTTTAGGAACTATGTTTAACTCTAAACACTTTTTGAGGAATGATACTTCTATATTAAATCTTGTTTCTTTTGTCAATAATTTTCTAGATTTAAAAAGACAGTGTTAATGTCTATAATTTGGTTATCATTACTGTTCTCTTGCCCTAAGGCAGTGAAAATAACTGAACTTAAATCTTTCCTAAAATTTCTGAGAGAGGGATTAGCCTCATCCATAGTGGACATATGCGTAAAATGAAAGGAAAAAGGAATATAGAAAGGCTCTCACGGCTGCTATAATACTACTGTTAGGAAAAAACTAAGTTTACAAGAAAGGGAATAGTGTACAGCGTCAGAAGAGTATACACACAAGCTCACTTAGATCTAAATGATTAACTAACTTAATTGATTAAAAATGTGCAAAAGGAGTGTTAAAGGAGCACCGAGAATTGGCTTAAGTGTGAAAGGTTAAAAAGATATACATATTTATTCAACAACAAAGTTATACATAGAAATTAAAAGTAAAAAATGCAATCTGAAGTATATTATGTTAATAAAAGAATAATAGTTTTAATGACCAGTGATCTCTTGGTATGTGAAAAATTACCCAAATAGGGTGTGTGCACAAAAAAGAATAGTGCTGTGTGAGCACCAATAGAAATATCTGAAGAGATATATTCAGATTATATATATATAATATATATAAAATGAAAAAAAAAAAAATATGAAAAATTAAAAAATAGGGTTTCAAAAATAGCTAGAAGAGTGTTGCAAAAATAATAATATTAAATCCCAGGGGAGTGTTATGAATGTGAGTTTAGTAGAATCCAAGAGTTAAAACATATATGAGTCCAGTAGAATCCAAGAGTCCCAGTGTGGGTGGAATGAGTATATATGATGATAGAAAAAGTCTTAGTAAGAGATCCAAGGTATTATGGAGGACATCCAGTGTGGGGTAGGTGTAGTGTCCTTAGAGAGACATCCAGTGTGGGGTAGGTGTAGTGTCCTCAGAGAACCTGTTAAAGAAGAAATAAAAAAACTGGTGCAGAAAATCTGAAAAGTAGATAAAGCCTATATGGTAACAGGCTTTCCTTGTAGTAGTACAGGAATCTCGGACTGGTGTGTCAGGATAAATTGTTGACGTGTTTCGGCCTTAAGTAAGGCCTTTTTCAAGACTGCCAGCTCTAGAGTTTAGATTATTATTTATAGGGCTATGAGCCTATTAGAATAGGAGGGGGTGCGGCTTTCGCTCTTCTAGCTATTTTTGAAACTCTATTTTTTAATTTTTTATATTTATTTTTATTTCATCATATATATATTATTTATCTGTATATATCTCTACAGATATTTCTATTGGTGCTCACACAGCACGATTCCTTTTTGTACACACACCCTATTTGGGTGTTTTTCACATACCAAATGATCACTGGTCATTAAAACCATTATTCTTTTATTAACATAATATACTTCAGATTGCATTTTTACTTTTAATTTCTATGTATAACTTTGTTGTTGAATAAATAAGTATATCTTTTTAACCTTTCACATTTAAGCCAATTCTTGACGCTCCTTTAACACTGCTTTTGCACATAAAGTCCAATTGGCTTACCTGTAATTATAAGCACTGAAATTGTTCCATCCAGTACTACATTGTAAACCAATTAAGTCTACTTTAACAACAGTCCTGAATATGCAGTTGAATCTGCACACATGCATCACTAATTGCTTGCAGCTCTTTGGTTGCAATGCAAACAATCGGGAGATACTTGAGCTCCGTGAGTCAGGAGCCTAATGGAAAATAACTATACTATACATAATATAGGTGGTGCATATACATATGGGCTAACCTACTTTAGCATTAAATACCTAAAGAGGTAAAAGTGTCATCTAGGATCATAACCATATAGCAGGGATTAACTCTTAGCAGTTGGATTCCATACTCCAGCCATATGCTAAGTCGCAGTTGAGCTACCTTCAGGACACCTCGCATTTGCTGCTCTCCCTAGAGCAGGTGGTATGGCAACAAGGCTATGCCTGGATGGTAATCAATATAGCATCCCTCTATACATCCATCCCTCAGAAACTAGATATAAAGGCTGTTGAATTTTTTATGCAAAGAGATTCTTCTTTGGAAAAAGTTAAAATTCAGTATATTTGTGAGGTGCTCAGATTTCTTTTGTCACACAATTTTTTTATGTTTAATAATGAGTATTTTCTCCAAACATGTGGCACCGCGATAGGCGCAGAATTTGTGCCATCATTTGCAAACATATTTGTGGCAAATACATATATACCCTTGATAATCCTTGGTGTGAGGACATAGCACTTTTGTGCATTGTATAGATGACCTGCTCTTCATTGTTAAAAAAACAGTAAATGACAAATTATTTTTATAATGTTTGACCTTTTGTAATGACAATGAACTAGGTCTAAAATTTACTGGTGAATACATTGGAGAGCAGGTAAACTATTTGGATCTTACCCTTCAGATTGCTGACAACAACATTGTCACTAAAACCTTTAGAAAACATACAGCAGGCAACACCATATTGCATGCGAAATCCCAACATCCAGAACATCTTGTTCAGTCTATCCCTAAGTCTCAATTTCTGAGACTCAGAAGAAATACTGAATCAGATGCTGTCTATGAACAGTCCGTTGAACTTAGAGATAGACTGATCAAAAAAGGCTATACATTTTATAGATTAGAAGAATGCAGAAATGCAGTTAAAACACAAGCACCTAGATTACAAGTTTTGCGTTCGTGTTTCAACGCTGAAAAAAATGTCAATTTCAGCGTTAAAACAGCACCGCAGCCATTACAAGTCTTGTAGGTATAGTTGTACCACAAGCCTTTTAGCCTGTACTGCAACGTCAGTCCCGCACATGTAAAAATAAAAATTCAGAGAAGAAGTTATTCATGAAACATGTATTGTGATACATTACATATTTTCTTAGCATGGATTCCATACAAACTCAAGTATCACCCAACATTTTTACAATGAAGAAATTCAGGCACATAACATTTCCTTGGGATATGTCAGTAGGGAATTTTTTTGTCATGGATGCATTTTGTTCAGTCTATCATCACACCACACTATAAAAGGGTAAATCATTTTTATTAAGGGGTACACTGTGAGTGCAAGATAATGGATGTTAAGCTAAGGGGGAGGTTAAGAGAGAAAGAAAGAAAAAGGTAGAGTATGACTAAGTAGGGACATAATTCAATCAGAATGGCCCTGTAGAAAGTTCCGCAGGAGACCTACTAGTTCTGCCCCAAACCTCCCCCTGGACACTGCCTCCAAGCCTCTCAACAAATACAATGCAAAGTTATGTTATTGTTAGCAGCAAAGACAGCATTCTCCATTGGCTCGATATGTGATAGTATTGACAGCACCTGGCCCCACCTTGGGCCCTTGCGTTGGCGCCAGGCCCTGGCAATTGCCAATTTGACCGCCATGGAGACATATACACATAGCTGTCTAATATGACGGGGAAATTTGTTGGGTTGCAAATGGAAGAGCACCAATTGGGGACATTTCTGGCCTTCTACACCCAGGCTTTTATAGCAGTGAAAGGCTCTGGACCAAACTCGTTGAATTTTAGAGCATTCCCACCACATGTGCAGGGGGGTACCGATTTTGCCACAGTCCCTCCAGCACAGGGGGGAGTTTCTATCTGAGATTTGAAATAGTCATAATGGTGTATAATGCCACTGCGTTAGAACTTTAAAGTGAAGTTTGTATAAGGTGGTGCAATGCACTGACTTCGTTGTGAATATGGTTGCCAGTTTCCACTGGTCCTTTGTTGCTACAAATTTCAAAGATCTTTCCCAGTTTTTAATATAGGCATTTTTATAAAAGGGGGGTGAATTTATGATGTCTGAATATGCTAGGGAGAATATTTTCATAGGTAATTTCCCAGTCACCCAACGGGATTCCTATGCAGTTAGTTGTCTTAAAGGGGCGGTTAGGAAGCCGCAGGATTTCAGAAAGTTTTTGAGCGTGAAGAAATCAAATTTTAACAATGGAGTTGGGGAGAATTTGTTTTGTAACTACATATCCTTGAGTATAGAGCCCTCTAGGGATAGGTGTCTTATTTGTGTAATGCCTAGGGCTGACCATGCAGTTTGGTGGGAGTCTGAGATAGCTTGAAGTAAACCTGAAATGTGATGAATCGGAGAAGGGTGTGGTGATATTCTACTCCCATGTCGAATTTTATCCCACAATTTGAGGTTGGATGAAATGACATAGTTTAGTGAGAGATCTGTACCCGTGGGTGTTTTGGTATCCAAATGTGGTCCCTAAGTGTGATTCCCTTTGGGAGTGAGGCTTGTTCAATTTCAGCCCATCTACTGGTAGGGGAAGACTCACCCCAGGCTGATATGTGTGCTAAGCGAGATGCTTCATGATAGGTAAGCAAGTTGGGCATCGCTGCCCCACCTGCATACACAAGGGTGGATAGAATTTTCCTAGCCACTCTTGAGCGTTTATGATTCCATACAAACTCCTTAAGTAGTTTATGGAATTGCGTAATAATGGATTTAGGTATAGGAATTGGCAAGCATCGGAAAAGGTAGGTCAACTTTGGCAAGAGGTTCATCTTAATAGCAGCCACCCTGCCCCACCATGATAAGTTCGGTGAATTACAACGGGTTATATATTCCTTAAATTTACTTAGCAATGGGTCAAAATTAGATGAAATGATTGTGGATATCTTGTGAGATAGGGTCACCCCTAGGTGTCTTAGAGCAGTAGTGGACCAGTCAAAGGGAAACTGCTGTTTTAATAGGAGAAGCTCCGGGTCTGGAATATTTAGGGCAAAAGCCACAGATTAGTGTAATTGAGTTTGTAATAACTAATCTTAGTAAATTCTTCAATCAGTGAAAACAGTTTTGGGAGCGATTTAAGAGGATCAGAGACTAAGACTGTCAAATCATCCATGAAGAGTGCTGCCTTCTGTATAGTATTATGGAGCTGTATCCCTGTGATGTCCAGCAATCTTCTAATAGCCGCTGCCAGAGGCTCCATCACAAGAGCAAAACAGAGTGGGGATAATAGACACCCTTGACGGATGCCATTAAAAATTTGGAACTGAGGTGAGCAAAGGTTGATCCCTCTCACCCTAGCAGAGGGTACAGAATACAATGCCATAATTTGAGTGCTGAACTTAGACGAAAACACGAAGTGACCCAGAACCTCTCTCATGTATAGCCAGTCGACTCGGTCAAATGCTTTCTCAGCGTCCAAAGAAATAACTACGCACTGATGACCGAGCCGACTGGCTTCTAGGAACACATTTAACAGTCTCCTTGTGTTATCTGGGCCCTGTCGTCCTAACGTGAAGCTAACCTGAGGTTTAAACAGAATCATTCCACCAGGTATGAAATGATTCTGTTTAAACGGTTTGCAAGGAGCTTCGCATATAATATGGCGTCTATATTTAGAAGGTAAATGGGCCTAAATGGTTTGGGTAAGTTGATTATGGAAGCTTGCAAGAATTCTTCTGGGAAGAGTCCCTTATTTCCCGCCAAACTAAAGACCCGAAGTAGTATGGGCACGAGTTGCGGACTAAAAGCTTTGTAAAAAGTATCAGTGTACCCGTCTGGACCTGGGGATTTCCGCGCTTTTAGTTCTGATATGGCCTTTGCAATCTCCTCCTCAGTAAACGGGGTATCTAACGATTCTATATGTGCAGGGGTCAGCTTTTTCAGGGGTAAAGGTGCCAAAGATCAGGGGTTGGAATTGCCTGTTCACTAGTGGTAGGCAGGTTATATAGCTGGGAATAATAATTAGCAAATGTAGCACCTATATTCTTTGGGTTAGTGACCGTGTGTCCTTTAGTGTGCAGAGCAGATATCCTGGCTTGAGCAACCCTCTCACGTAAATGCCGTGCCAGAAGATAATCCGGTTTATTGCTTTTAGAGTAAAAGAGGCATTTGGTTTCCCTAAATTTATCCTGAACTTTCTGATTCTCCATGACCTAAAGTTTTTTTCTAGTAGATAGGATCTCTGGCAGGAGGGCCGGGTCTAGGGTAGCTTTGTTGGAATTTAGGAGAGATCTAAGTTGCTGGTGTAACTGGGCCAGTGTGGCTGCCGACCACTTTCGAGTTTGGGCCTGAAGTTTAATAAAAAGCCCTCTGAGAAAGGCTTTCAATGCCCCCCAATGGCAAAAATCATCAACATCCCCTTTGTCATTAGACTGGAGAAAATGCTGAATCTCTTTAGTTATATCATCAATGGCACCAGGAATCTAAAGTAAAGAGTCCCGCAGGCGCCACGGTGGTCTGGGAGTGGGAGACGATAAACCAGACATATGAATAATCACCGGGTCGTGAACTGACCAAGACACATTTCCCAGTGTTGAGTTTTGTATTTTATCAAGCAGCCCTGGATTACAGAAAAAAAAAATATCCTTAAATAGGAGTTGTGGACCTGTGAATAGTAAGTAAAGTCCTTTGCTGGGGAATGCAAGGAACGCCAGATGTCATATAAATTGGCTTGGGCTAGAAGGGAATAAAATGTATTTGATGTGTCCAGAGTAGCTTTATCTGGAAGTCTATTTTATATCTAGACTGGGGTCTACCACCATGTTAAAGTCCCCTGCTAACAAAAGGAGTCCCTGTTTAGTTTTGTCTAGGTGGTACAGAATTTTTTAAAAATGTCTAATTTGAGAAGTATTTGGGCCATAATATGATACTAGCGTGTACAAGTTACCATCTAATTTACAGACTATAATGAGGAAGCGTCCCATGGGATCTGCAACTGTGTGTATCCCTTCATAGACAAAATCTTTATGGATTAGGATGGCCATACCCCTTGATTTTTTGGAAAATGAAGCTGTCTCAACTACTGGTAAAAGAGGGGAACGAATAGGAACTGGGTCTCCCTGTCTCCAGTGGGTCTCCTGCAGAAAAACTATCTAATATGGCTTGTAAGTATTTAATCGATCGAAATAGTAGGTATTGTTTAGTGGGGGAATTAAGACCCCTCACATTATGTGAGGTACATATAATGGCCATGGGGGAAGAGCCAGGGCGTGAAAAAAAAAAGGGGGTAGAGAGGGGAGGTGAAAGTCAGTCTAGGGTGTACTCAATAGCTCAACTTTCCAGGAATGTCTACCATAAACAGTTATGGTGGAAACTATATATAGAAATAGAGGAATAATCTCTTCGTTGGGAAACAGGTTAATTATTGCAGAGATTGCAAAAACCGCACCTTTAGTCTCTGGCTACGATATAGGCCAGAGAACTATAATTTTAATGCAAAAAAGAAGGTAGTCCAGTGTAGCCTTAGAAAATTAAATCACCTTTATTAAACGTAATAAAAATGTAGTGGAGACATCAAGGAAGGAGCCTCAAAAAGTAGCCAGCAAAAAGTCTGACCGGTTTCGGTCGCAAAGACCGTAATCATAGACACAAATTAATACACATGTTCACTTACTTTTAAAAGGGTAAAAACATACACCTAGATTACGAGTCTTGCATTAGGCTTAAAAAGCAGCGTTGGCCGGTCCCAACGCTGCTTTTTAACGCCCGCTGGTATTACGAGTCTTGAAGGTACAGTTGTACCGCTCACTTTTTTGTCCAGACTATACCGCAAATCCACTTACGTCAATTGCGTATCCTATCTTTTTAATGGGATTTGACTAATGCTGGTATTACAAGTCTTGGAAGAAGTGAGCGATACAGCCTCTACCTCCAAGACTCCTACCGC
>CAJPDP010095862.1:0-16169 GCA_905336975.1 Bombina variegata variegata | reverse complement strand
TCGAAAACTAGTTTTTCAAGGATTTTTGAAGCTAGCGGGAGCAGTGATATGGGGCGGTAGTTTGCAGGAGAGTTAGGGTCAAGGGAGGGTTTTTTGAGGATGGGGGTGACCTTTGCATGTTTGAAGGAGGCAGGGAATGAGCTGGTAGAAAGGGATAGGTTGAATATGTGAGTAAGAGCCGGAGTGAGGGTGGGAGACCTATCTGAATCATAAAAGAAAAATTGGTTTTCATGTCCCTTTAACATTTGTTCTGTCATCCTTTAGAATTAATGTTTTCATTCAAATATTAAATACAATGAATAAATAAATGTAAACATTTGCTTATTGAATGTAGTCATCCAATATTCAAATATGACATTTGAATGTGTTTCCTGTAAACCAATATTAAAATCCATGAGGAATCAATGTTTGAATGTTAATTTTAATATATTCATTTGCTACATATTTGAAAGTTAAATTTGACCCTTAAATACTAATCAGCAATAGATTATCCTCCCAGAGTGGAAATCGTGAACCGCAGCTCACCAGACGCTGTTATCAGCTGCATCCGCTGCGGGAGTAACTTGCTACTTCCCCGCTCCTCCGGATAGATATGCATCTCATCTTCACCTCCTTGGTATGTTCCACTTACCGGATTAGCTATGCAGCATACAGGGAATCTTTTCTGATCAGACCAAACAAACACCACGCTCATGGAGCTGCTGTGGGCATGGTTAGCAAGACGCTACACATGTTTCACCCATTGAGTGATTCAATTAGGCTTCATCACACAAAAAAGATAAAAATGGTGCACTTGGTTAATACTATTGTGCTTACATAGGTACCAGAAGTCCCAAGTAAAATGTATATCTAAGAATAACTATAGAGATAACAGGAACCTCAACAAGTTAACTTGTTAAAGAAGGACAAGGTTGCACACGGTGAAAACAGTGCTTTATTACAAAAAGACACAGGAGCAGAAGTGGAGGTTCATTCCCCACTCAAGAGCTAAAAAATAAACACACAGATAAAATCACACACATGTATGGTCCAGCAAAGACACAAGAGCAACAAATACCCCACATGCTAGCAAGTAAAAGAACCGGCCGGCCTTAAACAGTGACAACACCAGTGATTTCAGCATTAATAATGACAGTCTCCGGTTCAAAACTGTGTACTAGAAAGTTCAGGGAAAACTGTGGCTATCATACAGCCCAGGCACTCAATCGTCAGGTATTTAAAGATGATGTAGCCCAGCACCGGCTGTAGCCCAAGACAGAGGGTACTCCTTAGAGTGACTGCCACACTCAACAATAGTAGTGCACAAAGAAGAAATAAAGGGTAGCTCCTCTTGATAAAAATCCAAATTTATTAATTGAACAGTATCAGACATAGGAAACACAACGTTTCGGGGGCGGGGTATTGACCCCAAAACGTTGTGTTTCCTTTGTCTGATCCTGTTCAATTAATAAATTTGGATTTTTATCAAGAGGAGCTACCCTTTATTTCTTCTTTGTGCACTCAATCGTCAGGTGACACGCACCGGTACAGCAGTTAACTCCTGAAGTGCATGGGTTAAGATCAGGCAATAACAAACTCCAAATGGATATTGCAGTTGGTTGAGCTTCCACTTATGGCTGAAATAAACCAGGATCTGTTATAGATGTTTAGCTGGCAAGGCTATGGGGATCAAAAGACTAGAAAAGCCGTTCACTGACCTCTTTTGTAAAGTCCAATTACTAGGTGAGTCCAACACGCCTCCTATACACGGGTTTCAAACTGTAGGTACAGCGGCGTCTTCACTTGCCGAAATAAAAAAATCCCTGCCTCACCTCCACACTCGAGCAGCTCTCAGCTGTGCTGGATGTAACAACTACGTCATCAGAGTACCAACATAACATGTTTCACCCCTTCCACAAGGGGCTGGACATGGGGCTTCGTCAGATGTGACAATACATTGTATCCTTGCCATCTATACCATTAAATCAAACATTAAAACCACCCCCAATTTCATCTTTCAAGGGGCACACATAGTTACTCAGCTACATATTATAATACAGTGTATTTAAGTGCATCTACATTTACAGTTCTTGATAGACCAAAAACTACAGTGACGCCAGGAAGAGATATTATTTCAGCAAATTTGTTTTATATACAAAGTTATGCATTATTAGTGTTGCTGATAGATCGAACCAACAAACACTCAGTCCTTATATCCTAGGTATATATATTGAAGGGAATCTTTATCTAAAAAAGCACTGAAATAAAAGTCTTATTATATACATTTTAGGTACCAAAACACAACAGCTTATAAGAAACAGGCATAGTAAATTTTCTAATTTAACCCTCAAGAGATTAAGGTGTATAGTCTGTACATTCACCTAGACTCATGCTGTAGCAGGAACCTGTACAGGTTACCACCTCTTCTATTGGGTTTTAAATGTTCTATGCCCATTATCCTGAGTTTTGAGAAATCTGAATTGGGGCACGTTTTAAAGTGCCTCCCAACAGGGCTGTCCTTCTCCTCATTCTTAATGTCATCCTTGTGTTCCCTGATCATTTAACAGACATTTAACATAGTGTGGTCTCGTTCTTGATGGTGTACTAAAAATGGAGGATTTAACCATATATATATATATATATATACAGTATACGTCGTGTCCACATGGGACACTACCTCCTTGATTGTGGATGGCATTCAGCCAATTTGAATTATGTTCTCTTTTGAACTCACTGCGTACAAACTTGTCTTTGATACTAGGGGCCCTTTTAGCTGTCAGGAGGGGATACTCAGAAATACATCCATTGAGACAGTATATGCCAGTGTTTATTGAGAATACCATGCAACTTGTTTCAGTGCGAGTTATAGCTGGTGATCAACCTTGCTTGATTACTGTCCCCTGACTCATCTCTCTTACCATACAAAGTTTATTTCTGGGTGTGTTATGTGCTCTCACCCACACTTTTTTAACTTGCCTTTTGGAATACCCTCTTGACATGAACCTTTGTGCAATTTATTCAGCTTGTTCCTCAAAAGACCTAGTTGATGAACAGCATCTTTTCAACCTTAAAAATTGTCCTACTGGGACACTATTTTTCTGTGAATCAAGGTGAAGGCTAGTAGCATGTAACAGGGTATTTGCTGCTGTTTTCTTTCTATAAACCGCTGTGTGTAATGCATTGTCTATCTTGGAGCTGTTAAGATCAAGGAACATTGCCTCTGTGCTACTTTATATATACATATATATAAATATATATATATATATATATATATATATATATTATATGTGAGGAAGCAATTTAAATCATTTTTGTTAAGAAGATTGACAAAATCTGATACTGATTTCTCATCTCCTTTCCACAAATTGAGACTATCGTCAACGTACCTCGGCCAAAAGGCAACATGCTTCTCCACCCATTCAGATAAATCCTGGAACGCCACATTGGTTTCTCAATAGCCAAGGTGTAAACAGGCATATGTGGTTGCACATGTTGCTCCCATGGCTGTTCCCTGGACTTGCCTATATAGCCATCAAAGCTAAATATGTTATCACGTAGGACAAATTCCAATAACTGGGGTACCAAATTAGTGTTGTCCATATACTCTTGTCCTCGTAATTCCAAAAAATACTTGGCTGTCTTCAGGCCTGCTTGGTGAGGAATCGAGGAGTAAAGTGACTCCACATCAAGAGTTACTAACAGCATACTAGAATCAACTGTAATCCTGTCTAACCTTTTCAGGACCTCCCCTGTATCTCAGACATAGGAGGAAAGTGATTAAAGAAAAGGGCATAAAAAGAAGTCTACATAGGGACTAATCTCCTCAGTTAGACCTCCTATCCCCGAGATAATGGGATGCCCTGGAGGGTGTTTCAGTTTTTTGTGGATTTTGGGGATACAGTAAAAGGTGGGAAGAATGGGAAAGGGGTTGTACAGTGATTCATATTCTTTGTTAGAAATAAGTGCTTCATCCCTAGCACAAATCAATAAGTTCAAAGGTTTGTTACATGATTTCTCATATTCTACTTGATTTACCACTTCATATTGTTATTTGGTTTGTAATTGCCTTTTTACTTCTTGAATATATACCCCCTGATCCAGAATTACTATATATCCACCTATATCTGATGGCTTAAATACCAAGTCCCTCCTGCTGATAAGATCCTCTAGAGCTATCCTTTCCTGTTTACTTAAATTGTCATTAAAAATTCCAGTGATGCCAATTTTGTTTACATCTTCTTCTACACATTTAACAAAAGTCTGAATTCTTGAGGGTAAAGACAACTGTGGCATATATTTAGATTTTGGTTTAAAACCTGACCTCTTAGGGTATTTAGTTTGTATGCCACCTATGTCTTTCTCCTCAAGCAATGATACCAGATTATTTACAGCTGATACATTTGATGCCTCTGTTAATGAGGTAATGTCCGTTCAGTTTTTCCACATTTTTTTAAGGAGAAGCTTCCTTGCATACAGATTAAGATCTTTAATGAACTCAAACTTATTTACAGTATTATTTGGACAGAAAGAAAGGCCTTTTTTGAGGAAGCTAAGGTGTGCTAGATTTAGGTTAGCTAATGATAAGTTAACCAATGTCAATTCACCATCTTTCTCAGAATTATGCTCAATTAGACCTTGGAGGGATTCTAACTCCTCTGGTTCCTTGTCACCATTCGGTTCCCTTGATTGTTTTTGTATCTCCCCCCTCTTCCTCTCTGTTTCTGTCTGTTGAAAGAGGATCCACCTCCCCCTCTTTCATCTTCCCCCACCGTGTCCTCCTCCTAAAGGGAGCCTTGCCTGGAGGGTCTCTCTAATATTCTGGGGTGTGGTGTCTGTTTCAAGATCAAAATTATCAGTGCCTGAATCATATGAGAGTCTTATTGTGTTGTTATTCTTATATACTGTATATAAACCTTTCCTTTCTTGAAATCATCTTGATCTCTCATCATTTTACGCCTTTTGCTAAATTTAAAGGGACACTCAATCAAAATAGGTTAGACTTATGCTTAGGGATATGTTAGGGTTAGGTTTAGGGGTTAATATATTTATGTAGTGTTAGTGATGTGGGAGGCCAGAGGTTTAGGGGTTAATAGCTTTAGTATAGAGGTGGTGACATTGGTGGGCAGCAGATTAGGGGTTAATAACTGTATGTAGGTGGCGGTGATGTTAGGGGTAGCAGATTAGGTGTTTATAGGTATAATGTAGGTGGCGGCGGTGTCCGGAGCGGCAGATTAGGGGTTAATAGTATAATGCAGGTTGCAACGATGTCGGGGGCGGCAGATTAGGGGTTAATAAGTGTAAGATTAGGGGTGTTTAGACTCGGGGTTCATATTAGGGTGTTAGGTGTAGACATGACTTTTATTTCCCCATAGGGAACAATGGGGCTGCATTAGGAGCTGAACGCTACTTTTTTGCAGGTGTTAGGTTTTTTTTTAGCCGACTCTCCCCCATTGATTCCTATGGGGAAATTGTGCAAGAGCACGTTTAGCCAGCTCACCGCTAACGTAAGCAGCGCTGGTATTGAGGTGAGATGTGGAGCTAAATTTTGCTCTTCGCTCACTTTTTTGCCGTTAACGACGGGTTTCTAAAAACCCGTAATACCAGCGCTGTCTGTAAGTGAGCGGTGAGATTAAACTGCTCGTTAGCACCGCACCCCTCCTAACGCAAAACTCGTAATCTAGGTGAGTGGTTTTTAACAAAAATGTTATTGTAGAGCTTTTAGGTAAGCTGTGTCCTTTCGTTGATGCCTAGATCAATATCTGAATTCAAACTTCTGGTGGAATAAATCAAATAATTAGTTATATAAAACTAAAAGTCAGCAGGATGTCCGATTGTATAGGAAAAGGTATTGGCAACAGGAAAAGTGAGGTAATAACACTACGGATCACTAGTCCGCGTTTAAAAGGAATGCATATATTTCTTGACACTTATAGATGGGCGTAGATGTGTTTTAGTGAAAATCCTTGTCTTAGAAAACAAGACAGGCAATAGAAATGGTATATGAATGATTCATTCCAAGTGAGAGAGAAATTATATTGAAAAAATACAAAGAGTTATACATAAACACAAACTACTTAAGGACCACAAAATACAGTAGAATTACATAACTAACAAGTGCATAATAAAAAGACAATTCAATAACATAAGATTTATTTTTTTTAACATTTATTTTTTATCCCATTTTCCGCCCCCCCCTCTGTATCTTGTGACAGCCATCAGCCAATCACAAACTAGTATATGTATACACTGTGAGTTTGTGCACATGCTCATTAGGATCTTGTTCCCCACAAAGTGTAAATATAAATAGAGTGAGCAAAATTTGATAATGGAAGTACATTGGAAAGTGTCTTAAAACTGCATGTTCTATCTGAATCATAAAAGTTTGTTTTGACTTGAGCGCCCCTTTAAACGTATGCCATAATTATTGTTATCATCATGTATTTGTAGAGCGCCAGCAGATTCCTGAGCACTATAAATATAATCTGACCTCATATATATGTAATAAATTAATATTTTTATTGTTTTAGAGTACGGGTGATGAAAAACAATTGCTTTATGACTTTCCTTGGACAAATGTTGGAAAGCTGGTATTTGTGGTAAGTATATGAAATAAAAACAAGGATAGGATACATTTTCCTAATGCACAAATTACTCATAACCTTAGCATTTGGGAGCAATTACAAAATATTTTCCCACATAGTAAAGTTGTTCAATAGTTCATGATATCTTTATTCTGGGTCAATAAAATCATTATGTCATTCATATTTTTAATTTAGTTTCATACTTTTTATTTTTATTTTTCTTAAGGGCAAAAAGTTTGAGATTTTACCAGATGGTTTGCCCTCGGCCAGGAAATTAATCTATTATACTGGCTGCTCCATGCGATCTCGGCATCTCCTTCAGCTGCTCAGTAATAGCCACCGTCTGTACATGAATTTACAACCAGTACTGCGCCGTGTCCGGAAACTGGAGGAAAATGAAGGTACTTACAGGGAAATCTTCCCACTTCCGAAGTTTGTGCATATAGAATATTTTTTATAATCATTTATTCATTTATTTTGTTTAATTTATGTATCTGCATTTTTTCCCCCATGAATTGGTGTTATTTATCTATAGTCGTGTACCCAGCACTGCCAAAGTTAGCAGCACTTTACAATCAATCATGTTTGCTTTGTAAATGTTACTGTATGCAGCCTCTGATTAGAGTAGCTTGGATTTTAGTTGAAAATATTTTTTTAATATTTTTTTCTTGTACAGATTCCACATTAACATTTTAAGTTAATATTTGCTGATATTAAAGGAACATGAAACTCAAAACCTTTCTTTCACAATTCAGAGTGTGTGTGGGAAAAAATAATATATATTTTTCTTTGCAACCTTTGTTTAAAGAGCATTCTTGAGGGCCCAATTTATCATGGCCTAAATGGGGCTAAATACCTCTGTTTCCGCATGAGGCCTTCATGCTCGCCGGAAACAGCAGTTAAGAAGCAGCGGTCTTAAGACCGCTGCTCCTTAACTGGTCCGCTGCATCCGAGGCTGCGGACATCAATCTGCCCGATCGTGTACGATTGGGTTGATTGAAACCCCCTGCTAGCCGCCGCAAATCTGCAGGGGGCGGCATTGCACAAGCAGTTCACCAGAACTTTTCAATTTTTTGTTCTTATGATATCCTGTATTGAAGGAGCATCAATGCACTACTGTGCGCTAACTGAAGACATTGGTAAGCTAATGACACAAGGCATATATGTGCAGCCACCAATCAGCAGCTAGCTCCTTAGCCTACCTACGTATGGTTTTCAACAAAGGATAACAAAACAACAAAGCACATTAAAAATTATATTTTACAAGTCTTATTATATCCATACTAGTCTGCAACATCATCACTAATGAACAAACAGTAATGATTTATACCCCACCTTAGAATTAGACTTGCATGCTAAATTGAAGAGTTTGCAAATAAGAGAATGGCATGATCAGCAAATAACAGACATCATTAAAGAAAACAAAAGTTCCCAGTAGTTACTTCTTAGGTCCCGGTACATAGTGGGATACTGCAGTCTGTGTAACCGCTACCGTCCCATAGAAAACACTAGACAGACTGTATCTGCAAGTTATTCTGATCAGAAAAAGCATTAGTAACCCCTTGGCAGCCAGAGAAGACTGCAATGCATTGTGGCCTCTGTCAGCCAACTGCACTGTAATTTGCTAATCTATTCTGCAGCACTGCAGAAAACAGAAATACAAAATATGTTGTACACACAACTACCAGAGTGAAGAGCTTGCTCAATAGTTAATAAAATGTAGCATCAACTATTGTAATATGTCTTGGATTTGTTATTATTTATATTAAGTACTGATTATATAACTTTACATTTAGTAGACAGACAAGAAAGCAGAAGTAATTTTATAAATTTTGGAAGCATTCTATTTTTTTATAATAAGCATTGAATTATTTAGATGTTGCTTTGTATACCTCATTATGAGGTTCTAATGAGACATAAAAGAAAATGCTCTAAGGGCCCGATGATCTAAACATCTCAATTTCAGACATGTTTTTTTTCTCGCCGGCCCTCACAGGGGCTGCCCTAATGAAATTATCGTAAAAATGGGGCAGTCCCTGCATGTGGCAAGATCTCTCCTATTGAAATTATTGGAGCTCGCTGGAAAGGGAAACTTCGTGCCATGGAGGGAAGTGAGCAGGGGGCGCACAATTAAATCCTACAGCCAATATAAATCACATTACAATGCTTTCTGTTTATATCATCTTACAATCGCCTATATTTTTGTATGCATGTGTTTCTCTATTAGGGTTATGAGTATTTTGAGGAAAGCTCACCATCTTTTAGTTGACGAGAAAAAACTGTAAGATCTGTAGTGCGAAAATCTTTACAGAATTACGCTGGGATTAGAGAGATAATTTCATATATGCCCATGGATGCCCATGTTCAACCCATTTAAAAAAAACAAAAAACAATTATGCTTTGTAATTTGTACTTATAAGTACAAATTTCTTAACAATACCATTTCTTTCTAATGGTAGTAAGGGTCCACGATCCTTACACCTGAGAGTTACATCATCTGGCCACCAGGAGGAGGCAAAAACATCCTACCAGAGCTTTACAATTAGCCCACGACTTCCCCTTCTTTCCCAGTAGTTCTTTGCCTCATCATGGAGAAGGCAAGTAGTGATGACGGCATAATGCCGAAACGCGTCATTTTCTTTTGTATGCTTGCAAGCTATTTTATAGTGTAGTATTGTTTTATCCAGCTGCCAATAAATGTATTTTGTATTCTCAGTGCTTTCCTGTGCACCACTATTCTTTTTTGTTTTTTGATGCTAAGTAGTGAGAGTTGTGTTGGATCATCATCAGTAGAAAGTTCCCAGAAGAGAGGGTCTATATTACTGAGCTGGTGCAATATAATCCTTTTGAGTGATGTTTTTGCACACAGCAGAGCAAGGATGTCGCTGGGAAGTTCTCAAGCCCCCTTCAGTGCTGACCAAGGGCATTTGAGTACAGTTAACCAGGGATCCTCAGGCTGTCAGTCAAAGTATCAGGATCATCTACACCTTCTACAAGTGGGCAAATATGCTCATCACACAGGTTCTGGTAACACACATACATGCTTACAGTAAAGGACGTTTCCCCATTTCTTTTCCTGTCTCATGTGGAACTAAGTGGATTATACTGGGGGACATTGTGTATATGTGTTGAAAGACAAATGTTTATGTTTTTCCAGTGTTTTATGTGTGTTGTACTTTTTTTTTTTTAGTGCTTGATGCAAACCATCATCGGTTAACCCGGTGCTCCGTTTTTCATATCTGAGGACAGAGTATACTTTGTTTGACGTCAGTAGGCTCCCAGTGATTTCTTCCTACTCTTGCAGGGAGGGGAGGTGCTATAACGCATCTTAGCATTCTAGTGCACAGTGAGCAGTGGTATGTGTTTGACACAAATACGGGCGGCTCTTAACATCTGACTACCACACTATTGTCTGGTCATACAGAAGAGGTAAGGCCCTCTACCGGAGCTACGGAGGCACAATTTTACGAATTATACCTATAGTCAAAAGGATCATTATACACACTGATATTTGAATAATTTTCACACCATCTATACACACAGATATTCATTGTCTTCCTGTAGACCTAATATCAGTTAAGGGGCTTACCCTTCTACATAAGTAGTTTTGTTGTAGAACTATAAGGAGTTTCTTTTTTTTCTCCTGCTACTATTTGTACATTTCAATTGAGCAACCTGGGAGTGCTGTAACTTAGTTGGTCTCTAAGGAATCCTCCTTAGAAGGAGATACAATATAGAATTCAAGCATTAAAAACTGCTAATTATTTCATATTTGATGCAATCATACAGATTGTTCACATTAATGCTAAGAACACTGCATTGGCTGTACTTTCTAGAATAGCCATTTGGCTTAAATCATGGTCGGTAGACATGGTTTCCAAGTCTAGACTGTTGACCTTGGCCTTTAAAGGGAAGAATTTATTCGGTCCAGGTCTAGACTCTATTATTTCTACAGTGACGGCAGTAAAGGTGCCTTTTTACCTCAGGACAAGAAGGGGACCTTGGTGGAATTTTTCATCCCTTTCGTCCGAACAAGAATCAGAGGACATCCACCCAGAAGACAGAAACACAGAATACTACATGGAAACCTAACCGTGTCTGGAATAAATCCAAGCAGCGCAATAAATCTTCCTCTAATTCAAAGACCGCATGAAGATGCGGCCCCCAATACAGAATTAGCTCTGGTAGGGGGCAGACTAAGCCTGTTTCAAGAGGTTTAAAATGGTCAGTTCAGGATTCCTGGGTAATGGAAATTTTGTTTTAGGGGTACAGATTAGGTTTCAGATCCAGACCTTTAAAAGGAAGGTTTATTCTGTCTCACATTTCAAGAAAGCCAGAAAAGAAAGCATATTCAGTGTGTACAGAACCTATAGAACATGGGGATTTTCATTCCAATTCCACTGAAGGGTCATGAAAAAAGGTTTTATTCAAATATTTTCATTGTCCTAAAAAAGGAGGGCACTTTTCAACCCAATACTGGATCTAAAGACATTGAACAAATTTCTTGAGAGTGCCATCTTTCAAGATGGAGACTATCAGATCAATTCTACCAATACTACTTTAGGGGCAGTTCATGTCTACAGTAGTTCTGAAGGATGTATAACTTCACATCCCTTTTCATCCAGATCATCATCAGTATCTATGTTTTGCATTTCTGAACAGGCATTACCAGTTCATTGCTCTTCCTTTTTAGGTTGGCTACTGCTCCCAGAATTTTTGCAAAATTATTGGGAACTCTTCCTTCTATAATTTGTCTCCAGGGCATAGTGGTAGCTCCATACCTGGATGATATATTGGTTACCTTTAGCAATTTTTTACACAGAGAATTTACTTTGCAAACATGGTTGCAAAATCAATCTTCCAAAAAGTAAATTTTCACCTCAGACAAGGGTGTGTTTCTTGGGGGGTCATTATAGACTCAATACCACTGAAAGGAGCTCCCTAGCCATGCAGGAGGTATCTTGCATTCTGTCCTGGGCAGACACTTATCAGTGTGCCATTTCAGCCATTTGTATACCAGGAGGGGACAACTGGCAAGCGTATTACTTGAGTCATCACTAAGATATGGCTTGAGTTTGAGGGATGCTCAAGCCAACTTGATAGAAGTGTTAACTGCTCCTTGGCGGTAAAATCTTGTATACCTGTTTCCTCCAATAGTATTTCTTACATGAGTAGTGACATGTTTCAAGCAGGAGCATGTTTCAGCTATTCTCTTAGCTCCAGCATGGCCTTGCTGAATTTGGTATGCGGATCTGGTGAGGATGTCCAACGATCCACCTTGGCATCTCTCACTGAGATTAGATCTTCTGTTTCAGGGCTCATTCTTTTATCAAAATCTTCAGTCTCTCAATTTAACTGCATGGAGGTTGAACAGTTAATACATTTGTAGAGGGGTTTTTTCTTATTCTGTAATTGATACTTTGATTCAGGGCCGTAAGCCTGTTACTAGAAAGATTTACCATAAGTTATGGAAAGTCTATTTCTTCTGGTGTTCCGAAGTTATTCCTGGCATTCTGTGCGAATTCTACAGATTCTCCAGTTTCTGCAGGAGATACTTGATAAGAGACTTGCAGCTAGTTACTTAAAAGGTCAGATTTCAGCTTTTGTCCTTCTTACTACACAGAAAATTAGCTCAGTTGCCTGACATTCAGTCTTTTGTTCAGGCTCTTCATAGAATCAGAACAGTCATAAAGTCATCTGCTCCCCTGTGGAGTTTGAATCTGGTTCTGAAGGTTCTACAACATCTACATTTTAAACCTTTGCATAGTCTAGATCTAAAGTTACTTTCTTAAAAGGTACTTTTCTTGTTGGTTATTTCTTCTGCACGCAGAGTTTCAGAATTATCAGCACTTTCTTAAGAGATTCTTTATTTGGTGTTTCACCAGGATAAGGCTGTATTAATGACCAAATCAGGTTTTCTTCCTAAGGTAGTGTCTGCTGAAAATATAAATCAGGAAATAGTGGTTCCTTCCTTGTGTCCTAATCTAAAATCTTGAAAGGAGAGATTATAGCATAATTTGGATGTTGTTAGGGCATTGAAATTTTATCTTCAGGCTAGTAAAGTTTTGTCAGTCTTCTAGTTTGTTTGTATTATTTTATGGTAAACGTAAGGGTCAAAAGGACATGGCTGTGTCTTTATCGTTTTGGTTGAAAAAGCATAATTCACAGAGCTTACTTGGAAGCTGGCCAAGATCTAACGGTCAGAATTACTGCTCATTCCACTCGTTCAGTTGCTACTTCATGGGCTTTCAAGACTGAGGCCTCTGAACAAAGTTGCAAGGCTGCAACTTGGTCTTTTAGTCACACTTTTACAAAATGTTATCATTTTGATGTGTTTTAGTAGGAAGATTATTTGGGCAGTGGAAGGATCATGGACTGATAAAGTAATTTCTATCTTGGTAGTGAGAGTCCACAAACCCACCCAAATTATGTAGTACATGATGGTGGCAGTCCTAGTTTGCGCCTCTTTATCTACTGTCTTTCTTACTTTCTTCTTTCCTCTGCTTTAAGTACTACTGGGAGAGAAGGGGAAGTAGGAAGGATATATGTAAAGCTCTGTTAGGGTGTCTTTGCATCCTCCTGGTGGCCAGGTGATGTAATTCCCAAATGTAAGGATGGTGGACTCTCACTACCAAGAAATAATTGAATTTATCAGGTAAGAACAAATTGTGTTTTTTTCCCTGCTTATTTTTGTGGGAATGGTTTAATTATTTGTTTTGTATGATATTTAAAATACACATTTTATTGTGCATTTTTCATACAAAAATGCAGTATACGCCCCTTAGTGAGAGACCCTGTTTTCAGGGTAAAAAGTGGCCTTAGATCATTCCACCAGGGAAATAGGACTGGCAATCATTCTTTAATAATATCGCTAGCTTAGAGTGCTTCAGATCATCGTGCCTTAAGTGTTATAAAAAAAAAAATTTGATTACACAATTGCTTGCATATAATTATGTATGTTACATGTACAAAAAAAAAATAGTAAACTCTATGCATTACTGGGAGCTAGAGAACAAGAGTAAATTTGATAGAAGTAAATTGAAAAGTATCTTAAAATTGCATGCTCTTTCTGAAACCTGTTATTTTAATTTTGACTTGTGTACCTATAATAAAATGCCTTCTAAAAGCAAAAAGACAACTTTTGCCACATATAATGCAATTACTTTTTACAATGATTATTATTTAGAGATAAAAAAAATTCATATTCAATTTGACATGTTTTTATTTATTTTGTTATCTGAAAACAGGTTCTGTGTGGTTGTAGTAAAATTGGAAGTTTTGTAACTTTAACTTTATCTTGTAGAGAAAAAGCAATACAGAGAGTCTTATATCAGTGATGCATTGGACCAGGATTTGGATCAGCTAGAGAAAAGGTCCCACGCCAGCGGGAGCAGTGCAGGAAGTGTAAAGCATAAACGCCTCTCTAGGCATTCTACAGCCAGTCACAGCAGCTCACACACATCGGGAATAGAAGCAGATACAAAACACAGGGACATTGGCCCAGAGGATAGCTTCTCTGGGACGTCGTTCCATTGTAAACTGAAAACCTGCAGCTCCATGAACAGTCACAGTAGTTCCCATACCTCCGGGGCAGAGAGTGCCGGCAAAGACAGACTGGAAGATGACTCACAGGATGACGGTAATCAGAAGTGACTGAGCTTTGGGCTTAACTATTTCTATTTATTTTACCATGGTCACTTCTATTTGAAGTGACTTTATAAGTCAAACCTGTATGCGTATCTTACCATAAAAATTAAAAAGCAACTTTTTTTTCATTATTATTATTTTTTCAATGGTATCCTTTTTTTCTAAATATTAAACACTGATTTTTTTTTTTTATTTATTTGCAAAAACAAAAATCTTAAAAACATATTTTCAAAACATTTTTTTTTTTTTTTTTACAAATAACTTTTGCATTTTTAAAAAAAAAGTGATTTTGCTCAAAACAATTATATAAATGATAAATTATATTTTTTTATAACAAATTACCTTAACCTCTATACGCCGTTATGACATTCCATGCTGTCCTAACAGCGCTGGGCTTTAACACCGTTAAGACGGCATGGAGCGTCTTACCTTATATGGCGTCTTGCAGCCTCCCCTTTTTGCGCAATGAAAAATTGGTGTCCCCCCATGAACCAATCCCAGCCTTACAATAACGTGATTGCATCAACGATTGTGCAATATTTTATTTTCTAGCAAGTGTTTACATCGGAACTTTGTTCCGATCTAAGCACTTGCACCCCACCATGAAGGGGTTAAAACCCTTCTCTACTGTTTTCACGTTTTAATTAATAAATTTCATTGACCTGCTCCTCCCACTTACCTGCAGTATGGTAAATATTACGCTGTCAAAACCATTAAATATTTCACATGTGTTTGTTCTTTTTTGTTAGTTTTTTGGCCCTAAATCATCTTTCACTAATTTATTTTCAGAAGTAGAAATGTTGGTTGATGATCCAAAGGACCTTGATCTGCCTCTGGACGATAACCCTGAACAATATATTTATATCACAGAAGACATGCTGCTTTTACAACAGTTAAATGGCAATTCAGGTAAGCTATGAAAATGCTTGTTTTTTTTCTTAATGTTACAATTTTTGCCAATGTCACCATATTCTGTAGACCCACTGTAAACGAAAAGATTAGCAAGACTCCACATTTCCTTATAGAATCAACATAAAGTGATCTCAACTAAACTCTCTCTCATTTGTGAGAGTCCCCCACTCTGCATGTCTTGGTTTTCACATATGTCACTGCTACAGTGGTGACACCACGATTGCTCCCCCCACAGGCTACCTAACTGGTGGTGGATCCCTTCCAAAGCCAGAGTGCATAACCAACCATGCCTCGTTTTTAACAAACAAATCAAACCTAAACTAGCCTGGCTTGCAGGAGTGGTTAGGCGTCGGCCTAAATTTCTTTAAATACCTGTTGCCGGGGCCTTGTGGGGACAATATCCCACCTAGTAACAAGCATAGCGCGCATATGTGATGTACTCAGAGGTGATATTGGACAGAGAAAAGTGATTAAATGTGTCTGACAAGTGAATCACATGTGCATAATTTATGCCAGACAGTAATGTATTAAAATTAAACAAAGTCATATCCCCCTTTTATTAGCTGGTAACTTTAATTTTGTTAAAGTAAGAGGACATTTCATTTCAGTTTCCAAGAGACTTGGGAGCAGAGTTGGTTCTAGATGTTAAAATGAATGTGTGCTAGTAAAGGTTGCAACAAAACTATTGTGGAAGTTTTTTTAACCAACTTTTAATTAAAATTTCCATTCTGTTTCTACCTCTTCAGATTCACTTCTACCATAGTGACACTAGCCATGTCCCTAGCTTCTGACAACACAAAGCTTTATGTTGCTGATCTTTATCTACATCCTGTTTATACTGGTGGGCTTGT
The DNA here is from genome assembly GCA_905336975.1 of Bombina variegata variegata. NCBI lineage: Eukaryota > Metazoa > Chordata > Amphibia > Anura > Bombinatoridae > Bombina > Bombina variegata. Next base: position 199 of record CAJPDP010095862.1, on the reverse strand, counting down.
TCCAGATCTACATACTAAGCAGAAACACATTTTATGTGGGCATTTTGTCATGTCTGTATATTATTAAGGGAACAACATGAATACAACCAAAATGGTAACTGTTACCAGAATCTAGCATCATTAGCTGCAGCAAACATTTTCTCTTTAACTCTGTAAAGAAATGTAGAAATGTGGCATTTTCTTCCTAATTGGAAAGAGT
>CAJPDP010095741.1:0-10309 GCA_905336975.1 Bombina variegata variegata | reverse complement strand
CAGTCTTTTGCCCTGTTTGTTTGTTTGTTTCTCAGGAAAGCGTAAAGGTCAGAAGGCTACTTCTACTTCTCTTTCCCTCTGGTTGAGAAGTATAATTCGTTTTGCTTATGAGACTGCTGGTCAGCAGCCTCCTGAGAGACTTACAGCTCATTCCACGAGTGCTGTCTCCTCCTTTTGGGCTTTCAAAGATTAAGCTTCTGTGGATCAGTTTTGCAAGGCTGCAACTTGGTCCTCTCTGCATATTCTTTCCAAATTTTACGAATTTGGTATTTTTGCCTGAGGCTTCTTTTGGGAGAAAGTTTCTTCAAGCGGTGGTGCCTTCTGTTTAGGTCTGCATGTCTTGTTCTCCCTCCCTAGTCATCTGTGTCCTCTAGTTAGGGTATTGGTTCCCACTAGCAATTGATGATGTCGTAGACTCTCCATATCTTAGGAAAGAAACAAAATGTATGCTTACCTGATAAATGTATTTATTTCCGGATATGGAGAGTCCACTACCCCACCCTTAATTTTAGACAGTTATTTTTTTGTCTAAACCTCAGGCACCTCTACATCTTTGTGTTGTTCCTTTTTTTAATTTCCCTTCGGTCAAATGACTGGGGATAGTGGGTAGGGGATTGACACTTAACAGCTTTGCTGTGGTGCTCTTTGCCTCCTCCTGCTGGATATTCCCACTAGTAATTGATGATGTCGTGGACTCTCCATATCCGGAAAGAAAGAAATTTATCATGTAAGTATATATATATTTTTTTTAAGTAGACAACTCAAGGTATTGATCTAGGCCCATTTTGGTATTTTCCATGCCACCATTTCACTGCCAAATGCGATCATATAAAAAAATCTTTTTTCACAAACTTTGGCTTTCTCACTGAAATTATTTACATACCGCTTGTGCAATCATGACACAAAATATTGAAAAAGCTTCTCTGCAATCCCCTTTGTTCAGAAATAATAGACATACATGGCTTTGCTATTGCTGTTTGGTAATTAGAAGGCCACTAATTGCAGCTGCGCAGCAAACTTCTATTATTTACGGCAGTGAAGGGGTTAATCAGGTAGCTTGTAAGGTTAATTTTAGCTTTAGTGTAGAGATTACCTTCCCACCTGACACCTCCTACCGCCTGATTCCTACCTGTTCCTGTTTTTAAAGTCTATTATTGTCTCTGCTGATGTCAGTTAGGGACATATGTAACTGAGCAGCTTTGGTGATCAAGCAGTTATTGTGCAGAATGTAGCAGGCTAGTGAATTCTGGACTATGCAGTTCCAATTCTTCCCAGATGTGGGGAATGCTTTCAAAGATCATTTACAGTAAAGGGGTGCAAAATAAATATGGAAACATCAAAATGTGTTTATATAAGCATAATTACATATCTTATGGAGAAATGTTGTGCCCCTATAAAGTTAATACCTTACCACTATGTCCTTTTAAAACTGCTAAACCTGATCTAAAATTATTCTGCCATTTGTGCACTAAACATGATAACATAACAAGCATTTTTCTGATGCCCAACACAACTTGCTTGTCAAGCAGCAGAAGGGTCCTCTTTGTTTTCAGGCTGAAACCAAAAGCATTTTCACTGAGCGTTGAGAGTGAAGACATAACTGGTTCTGTACAGACATAGACACTGCTTTTGATATGATGAAAAAGTCTTGAAGTGTGACATACGGCCTCTGCTGTGGTCTTATAATATGTTGATTAAAGGGACAGTCAATACCCGGCAGAACTTAATCCCATAATGTAGATCCTCAGAAAAGGTGTGCCTGCACCGCCTCCCATGTTAAATACCTCTAACGTTAGAGGAGTAAGCGTCCACAGCACATACGTTTTTCTACTGTAGACATGGCCGCCAAACTCCCCCCTCTTCCTTCGTCCCCTTCTCTATATAATTCAATGCTTGTTTGTGTTCCTGCTAATGCGCAGGCACATTTCAATTTCTTTCCGCTCTCAAGAAGAAATCTAAAGTGCTGCTTCTAATCGCCGTGAACGCGGGTAAAGAATCCCACCGAGGATTCTATTCTTATTGGCTGCTAAGTTTATAAAGAAAGGTAATACATTAGGTTGGGTGCAATTTGGCGGCCATGTCTATAGCAGAAAAACGTATGTGCTGTGGACGCTTACTCCTGTAACGTTAGAGGTATTTTTACATTGGAAGGGGTGCAGGCGCATCTTATTCTGAGGATCTAAATTATGGGATAAAGTTCTGCCGGGTGTTGACTGTCCCTTTAACTATATGGTTTTATTTTTTGTAGCACTGGGACAATATACTTTGTTAGTAAACAAAACTTCTATACTTTTGGGATATTTATCAAAGCCTCAACTGTGTTGCATTCCCTGGCACCAATACGCTCGCCTAACATCGCAGCCGCGGATCTCAATATTTATTAAAAAAGCCGTCAAAAAGACGCACACCAAGTACGGGGTGATGAGCATCGGACTGTTGTTAACTAACAGTCATCGATCTCGCGTCTATTTGGCTTTTTTTTTTTGTTGAAATCATTTTTATTGAGTTTACAACTTTAAACAATTTAGTACAACAAAATCATAAACAAAAATGGTTCAGTCTGTATATGTGCCTTAAGCAATTCTAGAATAAATAATAAATAATAAAATCAGAAAAAAAAAATAAAAAAAAAATCATATTTTGACTCAGGAAGGTACTGCTTGATACATAAATTGGATTTTTTTCCACACTACCAAGCATACTGTAGCTACACCCTCTCTCTGAATCACCACAATCTGCTACGTCAATCCCAGTCAATTATATGTTATTTCTTGGTTTGGGTAATTACAGAATAGAGGGGGACCCCCCCCCCATCTTATGTCGCCTCCTGGGCAACTTATCCTATTAAATAAGTTATGTGGTATTCTGTCTTGTTCTTCTTAGTTCTACTTTCAATATAATCAAATGAGCGGAGATCAGTTTTCCAGTACTTGGCAATACTTAATTGTGTTACGGTGCATATCATATTCACAAGTTTGAAATGCCTCTTTAGGGGTTCTTCTAGGGGAAAGTGAAGCAGAGCTTGCTCTGGGGTGAGAGTTATCTCCTTCTCTAGTATTGCACTTAAATATGATGATAGATGGTCCCACACCTGTTTAACTTTGGCACAGTGCCACCACATATGTAGATAAGAGCCTATTTCCCTGCATCCTCCATAGGTGTTGATTTAGTTCTCCTATCTTGGCTAGTCTAGTAGGATAAATATACCATTTATGTAAAACTTTGAGGTAATTTTCTTTTAGTGATGCATTGGGCGAGAATGTTAGCCCTCTCTGAATNNCTACTGACCATGATCTGCCCAAGTCTTTCCCATTTGATCATAGTGCTGTTTTTTTTGTCTTTATCTTTAATGTTAAATATTGGGTATAATGAAGTAATTATACCCTTCCTGGACTCCCTTGATATACAAAGGGATTCAAACATAGTGTGGCTAGATGTCAGTGTGCTTCCTAAAATCTCCTGAACTCTGGACTTGAGTTGCAAGTAGTAAAACCATATGTTTTGATCGGGGTCCCCCAATTCTGCATATTGTTCATACAACATTATTTTATTGTTTGAGTGTGTCTGCAATACGATACAAGCCCTTGTTTTCCCATTTTCTCTGTATTTGTAAATTTATTGTTCATTTGATAGGTACCAGAGGAGTTACTTTAGATCTAATAGTGACCAATGGATAGGTCTTGATCAACTTATCCCATAGAAATATGGTGTGGTGAATTGACATAAACTGTCTTATACATTGAGGTCTACTTTGTTTACCTGTCCAGAGCAATGTATCTATCCTTCCTATTCCTATGATGTCTGCCTCTAGTTGGACCCATTGTGGTGCATTAGTTGTCTTATGCCAATGTAAGGTCTGGGCCATTCTAGCTGCATAGTAATAGGATATTAAATTTGGGAGGCCTACTCCACCACCTTCCCTATGCCTAGTCAGTACATCTTTGTTGATTCTCTTCCTTTTCCCCTGCCATATAAATCTAAGGATTTCTTCCTGCATAGAGTGTAGCTCTGTTATCGGTACAGTTATCGGGAGTGATCGGAACAAATAAAGGATTTTAGGTAATACCGTCATTTTGATGGCTATAATTCTCCCATATAATGAGAGATTATGTTTAGACCAACTGTTTTTAGCTTCTTAATCTGTGTGAACATAGACGTTTAGTTTTCTTTATAAAGTGTGTTAACATTATTTGTAAGGTGGATACCCAAGTATTTAATAGAGGTCTTAGCCCATGTGAAGGCAAAGTTAATCTCTAGTAGTTTCTTAGTGTGATTTGGTAAGTGAATACCTAAGGCCTCACATTTGTTCTCATTCACCTTATATCTCGACAACAATCCAAACTTACCTATTTCTGAAGAAATTACTGGGAGGGAAAGTAGGGGCTTAGTGACTGCGAGGATGACATCATCGGCAAATAATTAAATTTTGTATTCCTTTTCCCCCACTCTAATTCCTGCTAAATTGGGGTTATCTCTAATTCTCTGTGTGAGGGGCTCAATACACAGCGCAAATAGCAATGGTGACAATGGATATACCTGCCTAGTTCCGTTTCTAATTGTTATTGGCGTTGATTGGTATCCTGAGAGTCTGACAAAGGCATCTGGGCTTGAATATAGCTTCCTCATGGCCAAATGGAATGGGCCACTTATTCCTACTTTGTTTAGTACTGCCAACATATAGTCCCAATTGACCCTATCAAATGCCTTCTACGCATCCAGGGTTAGGAACAGAGAAGGCACTCCTCTAACTGTAGCCAGGTTATCAGATCTACAACTTTTCTTATATTATCTGGGGCTTCCCTTTGCGCTATGAATCCTACTTGATCCGTATTTATTAAGCTTTTGAAACAACTTTAGGTCCTGATTGATTAGAGAAATTGGTCTATAATTCTGGCAATACTGTTAACATTTTCCCGGTTTTGGGATTACTGTCACCCTCGCAGTGAAAATGCCCTGTGGTATGTCTACTCCCTGTAAAATATTGTTGAAAATTACCACTAAATGGGAGGCTAAGGAGATTTGAAGGTCTTTATAAAGGGATCCAGAGAACCCATCAGGGCATGTGGCTTTGTTTTTCTTTAGTTCTTTAATGGCTAGGGATACGTTCTCTAGTGTTATAGGCTTATTTAAAGCATCAAGATCTTCTTGAGAGATTTTTGGGAGTGAGCTACTTTCCAGGTAATTGTCTAGTTCCTTTATTTTATCAAGCTTATGTGTAGGTTTTAGTAAGTTATATAGTGTGTTGTAATAACTGGCACAAATACATTGGCTATTTGGAGGGGGTCATTAGTAACTTTCCCATTTGCTAATTGGATTTGTGGAATGGTAGTTGCTCTGGTTATGTCCTTCAATTTGTTTGCCAGCAGTTTATCTGGTTTATTGCCGTATGTGTAGTATCTTGTGTCTAATGCTTTGAATGAGGAGATTGCTTCTTTGTCTAATAGTTGGTTGAGTTCCTCGTTTTTATTTTTAAGTCGTTTAACTAAACTTCGCCTGGGGTTCCCTGTTATATTTTCTCGTATTGAAGCAATCTCTTTTCTTAACTGTTCTATTTTACTCAAAATTTGTTTCTTAAGTTTAGAAGATTCAGCTATTATAATACTTCTAATGGAGGCTTTCAAAGCACTCCATACTACATTTGGGTTGGTGGTAGAGCCCTAATTTATTTTTATGAATTCACTAATATGTTGTTTAATTTGTTGTTTAAATACATAATTTTGGAGTAACTTAGGTTNNNCTTCTAAATCTATTCTCATCATATCATGATCTGACCATGCACAATTACAGATAGTTGCCTCTGTGACCAACGGGAGTAGAATTTGGCTTATAAGTATTAGATCTATTCTGGAACGGGTTCCATGTACTGATGAATAATAAGTATATTCTCGTGTTCCCTTATTTATTGCTCTCCAGCTGTCTAGTAAATTGAAATCCAGCAAGAAATCCTTCAGTATCTGCTGATCAGGTGTTTGCCTTCTATTTTTATGTGAGATAGGGGAATTCCTGTCTAGCCTGTCATCTAGTGTCAGATTAAAATCCCCCCAATAATTGTTTTATATCTCCTCCAGGATGCCAATTGTTTGCTTAATTTAGTGAGAAATGGCCCTTGGTGGTCATTGGGGGCATAAATGTTTACCAACATGATAGGGGTATTGTGTATTAAACCTCGTACTATGAGAAATCTCCCTTCCCTATCCCTAATTGTCTCTTCTTCTTTAAAGATAAGTGAGGCATGTAAGAGCAATGAGACCCCACATCTCTTTTTGTTATTGGTGGCATGGAATTTTACTGGGAAAAGTTTGTCCCAATATTTGGGTGTTGTGGCTGATGTAAAGTGGGTTTCTTGTAGCATCACTATCTTGGCATTCTGGGACTTATAATCAATTATAGCTTTTTTCCTCTTTATATTGGAGTTGAGACCCCTGGTGTTATGGGATATTATCCTAATCTGCATGTTTTTTCCCTAAATTTTATGCTAATGAATATTATGGTTAGATTTGTGGGTGAGCCTTCTCCCTTAAGGGTTATGGGATTAGCAGAGCTTGGGCAGATACCCCCATGTTGGTACACTCCTAGTAACCTTAGTTTTTTTTACTCCTGAAAGTTGACATGTAAGACTGAACAAATTAACATAACTATAAACCTTGGTGCCTTTAAATGCACCGAAAACATTACTTAACAATTTGGTCAAAAACCAACTCTGGAGTAGTCTTTTAATAGTTGCGTCATCTCTACATACTGAGAATACAAATTTTTATCATTAGACATCGGTTCAGGTGGTCAGGGGGAAGGAAATAGAGAGGGAGAGGGGAGGGGTAGAAGGACAGAGGAACGAGGACCCAAAGGGACAGGGATGTGAGGGAGGACATCATTGTACATGTCATTTAGCTACAGAGATAGTTTGTGGACCATTGGCCGCACATATTGTAACTTACAGCCTGTTCAGCACAGCATGTTATAGTCCAGACCCTTCAAAGTCTTTGTATACAAGTCCAGAAAAATGTTGGTTTTAGGGAACTGAAGGGTTCTCTTCATTGGAAGAACTGATATCTGAACTGGGAGATGTATTTGTTTTCGATCTCTTAGCCTTTCCATTTTTGGATACAAGTGTCCATTCCCTCTGGGGTAATTTCTTTGTCGTCTTCTGAAGGGTCTGTGGCTCTGTCTCCTCTATTGGTATCTCGAGTTTGGCGAGTATCATTTGGCCCTCTTCTACCGAGGAACAGGAATAAGATGTGTTTTGGTGAGTAAAGATCAACTTAAAAGGGAAAGTTCCACCGGTATCTCATCTTTTCTCTGATAAAAGCATTCACTATTGGCCTCATCTCTCGCCTTCTTCTTAAGGTTATGGGAGACAAGTCTGTGTAGATTTGGATACTATGGCTCTCATAGACAACTGTTCTTGTTTGTCTTGCCGCTTGTAGGATCAGCTCTTTGACGTGATAATAGTGCAGCTTAACTATTATGTCCCTGGTTTTGTATTGGGAGGGTTTAGTGAGGGCTCTGTGAACTCTGTCAAATAATAGCATGTTCCGTTCCGTGTCAGGTATAAGTTGGTGAAATATCTCAGTAACGTCTGCTTGAAGATTTTTTGTAATCTTCTGGAAGGTTTCTAATTCGCAGATTTGATCGTTGTGATCGATTTTCTAAGTCTTCCACCTGATCTTCGAGTTTTTTTTATATAGATGGAGTGGTCGAGCAAGATGTGTTTAAGTTGAGGAATTTCTTCAGTGATGTCGTCAATTTTATTTTCGAGTTCTGTCGTTCTCCCACCTATTTCTTTTATATCCTGCTTGAGGTCATGTATCGCTGTTTTCAGCTCCTCATGGAAGAAGGTTTTGATTTGGGTTAACAGTTCGTTGTTCGGGATATCTCCCCCTGAAAAAGTGTCTTCATCTGTGTTTTCCAGTCCACAAATTTGTTTCGGTGGGGAGTTTGATTTGTCTGTAGCCTTGATCTTTGACTGTGACTTGGACAGACAGCCTTTTACTGTTTGGGTTCTACTTTTCTTATAAATAAGTGTTTTCTTTCAAATAACATGTAGAAAAAGTGTATCCACTAGCTGTTCAAACTGTATTCTTGTCACCTTGCCCTTCCCTCGCAGCCCACACGTCCCCCTCTCCTTATTCTAGGCTTGCAATATTTCTATGTTATTTCTTATGTATCATCCTTGCTGCCGATGTCGTCTGCGTCTATCTGAGACCACTCCAAGTTGAGCTTCTAGGTTTTAATCGGTCATTTATAGATAAGAGTCTCCTAATATGATATGTGTGTGCCACTTAGCGGTCAAGGGCCTGGTGTTCTTGTGTCAGTTTGACATCTAATGCCACTCCAAGTCTCTTTAAGTGTGTCCTGATATCGCTCACTGTGCACGCAATATCAGGTTAATGAGGGATAAGTTGGAATAAATAGTGGTGTATTAAGAACATTTAAAGCCCAGGTCCCCTAGCTAAATATTATTTTCTCATAGACGATAGAGGCTTGTCAGGTGCTGGTGTATCTAAGCACCTCGCCAGGTGTGTGAGTAAGTTGCCTTGTCAGGGTGGCAGTGGATGTCGGAGTGCACCTCTGTCTGTATTATCTCCTATTGCTGATTAGATGCTTTGGTGAGTCAGTTTCAACCAGATTGGAGGTGCACCTGTTATTAATATAATCCTCCTTTAGTGTTTGCTACAGTTTTTTTGTGGTTTATTGGGTTAAAGTGCAGTTTAAATCTGAGGGTGTTCAACAAACAAGATGGCGATTTTCCCGCCACTTACCCTTATTCAGGTGCTTCAGGTGATTCCAGTAGTGTTCTTTATAGGTGCTGTAATATTTTTAATATATTAGGAGGCCCTCCTCCAACCTGAGGACCACAAGTTCCACTCCCTTATCTTGCTTTCTGAGCTTCCACCTGTTCCGTGTGGTGTATAGGCCTCCGGTGTGCTCCTGATATTTGTTGGTTTATTGTGGCTTAATGTCACCAGCTCTGGGGCTCTTTTAGTGTACTTTTACTGATCGAGGTCCGAAAACAGGAATCCGGCTGGTTTCATTCCCTGTTTTTATGTCCGTGAGGCCCGGGGTAGGCCGCATACGCGGGCTTTCCTAGTTATGGCCCGGTCCTGTGTTCCGGTCTGTTTTGCGGTCCCTCTAAACTGCCTCAAAATCACTCAACTGTTTTTCCTTCAAATGCGGATGTGATTAGGAGCTGGATTCTGGTTACTGTATTTTCAGAAATCAGCTATTAAGCACTTATATCTCTCCTTGTTTACTGAGCTCTTCCCAAGTGCTGCCACTCTGGTTGCTGGCTAGCTCCGCCCTCCGTCTATTCAGCTTTTTACAACTTTATTTATAGCCTGTCACTAAACGCTGCCACTATACTAAAATGTTTAACCCCTATCCCCCCGCCCCGGACCCCGCTGCAACCTAAATAAAGTTATTAACCCCTATCCCGCCGCTCCCCGACACCGCCGCAACCTAAATAAAGTTTTTAACCCCTATCCCACCACTCCCGGACCCCGCCGCAACCTAAATGAAGTTATTAACCCCTATCCCCCGCTCCCGGACCCCTCCACCACTAAATAAACCTATTAAACCCTAAACCGCCAGCCCCCCCACATCGCCATAAATTAAATTAAGCTATTAACCCCTAAACCGAACAACCCGCTAACTTTAAATTAAAATTACAACATCCTTGTCTTAAAATAAATTAAAACTTACCTGTAGAATTAGAATAAACTATTTTAAACTATTAATAAACCTACCCTAACTATTATACTACAATTTCATTAAAATACCAATTAAATAAACTAAATTACATATTAAAGAAACCTAACACTACTCAAATTATTTAAATATACAATTAAACATTATTAAAAGTACTAAATTACAGAAAAAAACAAACACTAAGTTACAAAAACAAACAAATACTAAATTACGAGAAATAAAAACCTAAATTATCAAAAATAAAAAAGAATTACACCTAATCTAATAGCCCTATCAAATAAAAAGCCCCCCCCCCAAAATAAAAAAACCCTAGCCTACAATAACCTACCAATGGTCCTTAACAGGGCCTTTTGTGGGGCATTGCCCCAAAGATATCAGCTCTTTTACATTACAAAAAAAATACAAACACCCCTCCAACAGTTAAACCCACAACCCCCCAAATAAAAAACCTATCTAAAATAACCTAAAATCCCCATTGCCCTGAAAAGGGCATTTGTATGGGCATTGCCCTTAAAAGGGCATTTAGTTCTTTTAACTGCCCAGACCCTACTCTAATAATAAAACCCACCCAAACCCCGACGATCCACTTACAGTTCTTGAAGTC
>CAJPDP010095620.1:0-10029 GCA_905336975.1 Bombina variegata variegata | reverse complement strand
AGGTTTGGGAAACTTTGCCCCTCCTGGAAGGATTGTATATCCCATATGTCACTAGCTCATGGACTCTTGCCAATATGAAAGAAATGAATTTATCAGGTAAGTTCTTACATAAATTATGTTTTTCTTTATTTCTAACATTGCTTCCCCTTTATGGAAAGCCAGGGGGTTGGTTACTATATTCTTTCTTTTTCTACAGCTCCATGGCAGAAGTGAAGGTATCTTCCGCAACTTACAACCCATCCCATGCCGGACAGCAGGATCCACAGGCAAGTGCTTCCCTTCTAGGTTAGAAGGTACCAGCACTCTAAGGGTTAATTCTCTTGTGGATTTCATTTTTGGGGCTCTTTGGGACTTTTTTCTTTAATAAGAAATATGGAAGTATAAGGGGGCACTGCATTCTATTGAGGTGGTTTATGAGGCTGATAGAATTTTAGATAATATGCAGTTTTGATAGATATTAGAGCACTTGAAGCTATGGCTCAGTAGTTAAGTGCTTGGATTCGAATCCCAGAGGGCTGAAGCCAGGTGAGAGTAACTTTTTCTATATATACACAGTAAAGAAGAGTAGATCTCACCAAATAAGTGAGGTCTAAAAGTCCAGGTAATCAGCACCTATAAATCTATATCTAAGTTAGAAAGAAGGCAGATACAAAAGATTTATGCACAAAAATATATAACACAAATTCCGGTGGGCGGGACACAGAGTAAGAAGCAAGGGAACAGAGCTCCGTCCAAAGTGAACTCAAACTTGAAATAAATACTTATAGAAGGAAAAAAAGAAAAAACCCTTTCTTCAAAACTCTGTGTCTGGTGAGAAATCCTTGGCAGATCTTGCTGCCCGGAGTGGGGGAGAATTCTAAAAGACCTCCATACTTTTCACGAGAGCCGCTCAATGCTCCACCACTGAGGTGCGGTATTGATTGAAGCACAGAGACTCTTGATTGATGGAGCAGAAGCTAATAAGGTGGTAACGCTTCCCCCTACTTTTGGTCTCAGGCTGTGGTGGAGATAGGTTTGGCCGAGCTAAGTTTCTACCTGCCACAGTGAGACGACGGACGCTTGGAGCTCCAGTGCCTGAACTGAGGAACTTACTGCTTTGCTGGATCGGATGGGTCTTGGGCTCACGTCAAAAGGACCTAAAGGAGTTTGCTGACCCTACCCAGCACTTGCTGCTGATCGCAGCTTGAGGAACAAAACACATATTCGTGGGCACTTCTGGCGCGAAACCGGACGCCATCTTGGGTTTCTGAACCACACAGGCCGAACGCCTTGGAACCTCGTGGAGCTGGTCGGAGAAATTGGAGAACAACCTGCTGACGCTTAAGGGAATAAAGTATTGCCAGCACACACTCTCTGGGGACCTCCTCTCTACCCAAGTACCCCCACATTCTCAACGGGTAAAGGGGCAAGTGGACAGTATCCCGTGGCCCTTGGAGGCCCTAAGAGTATAACCCCCTCCAATACACACTAGCACAGGGTGAGCTGATAGCGTGGTCCTACTGGGTGATACTACACCCGGGTTTACTCTTTCACCAAGGCTGCTCCAGAGACTTTCTGTGAACATTCCCCGGCGTTGGCCTCCAGTTCAGGTCGGACTTGGGCCTGTTTTTCATGGACCGGAGGGTTTGGAGGGTTTTGGGAGCTTCACCCTTAATCATAAATATACTCGCTTGGTACTTTTCTTTTTGCTCCAACAAAGGCAGACATTACTCTTCCCTTAGAAGCCCCTAATCTTGCGGAAGCACCTAGCAGTAGAGGGGTAGAATCACAGGAGGCCTAGCACACCTGGCTGTTACTCTCCATCTGGGGACTGTTTGGATATTTTGTTCTTTACTTGTTAAAGCGGGGTGTAAGACTTTCTCTTTACCAACCCAGGATTGGGACTGATGTTCTGGACTGTGACCTAGGAAGATATGACTTGCAGACCCCTGTTGGGTTTGTCTACTTCTATTTCGGCCTACACATGATATCCTATTTTACCTAATTGTCTGCCTCTTTACAATAAGCTGCAACACATGTCAGTTGATTTATCATGCTAATGTACTTTTTCCTCTTACAGGTTTATCTTGTGATAATTTACCAAAGTGTGACATCTGTGAGATATTGGGGTCATATTTTATTTTATTTTGCCGCTAATACTGTGGGGAGGAATACCAAATTTTAAGGGTCCCCTATAGGTTCTGTCACCTTATGGGTTTATGGAGAAATATCTAACCACCACCCCAATGGCGAGCCGTAATAAAACTAATGACCGCCGGCATAGAGCGGGAAATGACCAAGCTGGTCAGGGTCAGAGCTCTGAACCTCTTATAAATAGTGATCCAGTTAACACCCACCCCATTGTAAAACAAATAACCATGTTGTTCATGCCTAAAATTGATAACCTTCAGAGGGGGGTAGATACGTTCACTGATGATGTCAAACAATTTTCAACACGCATGATTGAGGCAGAGGGCAGAATATCTGACCTAGAAGACTCTAATGTAGCTAACTCTAGTAAGATAGAGAGTCTGGAGAGGCAGGCTATGGCCCTACAGTTAAAATTAGATGACCTGGAAAACAGGTCGAGACGCAATAATGTGCGTCTCCTTGGTCTCCCTGAATCGGTCAAACAATCTGACTTGATCCACTTTGTGGAAAACACCTTAACTTCTTTGCTAAATATCCCTATTACAGATTTTGTTGGAGGAGTAGAAAGGGCACACAGGGTAGGCCCGGAGAGGCCTGGGGCAGATACATCACAACCTCGTCCCATCATGATAAAGTTCTTACATTTTCAGACCAAAACCGCTGTACTTAGAGGATACAGAAAGCTAGACAAACTAATTTTTGAGAACACACGCTTGCTGCTTTTCCAGGACTTCTCCGCTGACCTCACGAAGCGTCGCAGAGAATTCACATCACTCTGCTCTAGGTTACACAGGGAAGGCAGACAGGCATACCTTCTGTACCCGGCTAGGCTTAAGATAATTACGTCTAGGGGCCCCAATTTTTTTGATTCCCCCTCTGAAGCACAAGACTTCTTGGAGAAACATGGATCACCTCCTCCCAGCCCTACCCAAGAGCCACATGGAGGGGGAGGATGGCTGAGATGACGGAATGTTTGGGTACCCCTAATTAAGTTATTACAGCACGCACTGCCAGAAAAGATGGTAGGTTTAATTTTGCCCCTAAAACCTTTAAGCCTGTGTCTAACAGGTTGCTTGATTAATATCATAGTCCTTTATGGGATCCTGCTCTTAACGCTAGGTTGGCAACTACAGAGCGGAGTTAAACCAATGCTAAACCACAGTACGTTAGGATTATGTCCCCGAGGCTACGCAAACACACATTTCATTAAAGGATATGTGAAAGGGTGGTCTCAACATATACTATATACCATCCAAAGCATAGCTGGGGAATGGCTGTTTTATGTTTTTGAGGAATCAAGAAGGTTTAAGTTAAATTGCACAAAACTCTCAGGCTGCCCCGCTATGGGACAGAGAGCTGCAAACATTTCCAAATGCTATTATGAACCCACATGGGTCAACAGGTTGGGAGCGGATTGGAGGGACTTAATCAAGTGTTTAATAGGTTGTTATTTCACGAAGTTCTTTGTAAAGCTTTAAATAAATTGTTTAAAGTTATAGTTTGGTTTGTATCCTGGAAATTGCTAATACGCAACTGCAAAAATGAAAGAGAATGTATTTGTCACAACACATTAATCTTTATTGGTTATGATGTAAAAGATGTATTAGAATGGATTTCGATGACAAACTTGTGTTTCTCTGCAGCACAGCAGTCGAACATATCCAGTTGGTGGGGTCTGGCGAGGAGGTGGCGTGATGAAGGGCTGAACCGGGAGCCTGTACATACGCCATGGAGGTATGTCAAGGAGGTTTTTTTTTCTTTCTCCCCTCTCCCCACTATATACAATTTCCTCCTCTCTTCTTTCTCTCTGCACTGCTTTCCCTCCCCCCTGCTCTGTCCCATATGCTATGCAAATCCTCCTCCCCCAAGTGATGTATACACACTTAGGTCCTCGTTTAATAGCCAAGATTTAATCTATACTCATGGAATATAGGGGGAATACATTCTCCTGTCAAGAAGAAGTCAATCTTAACCCACCTTAGGAAAAAACATTCAGAGATTGCGTTTCTACAGGAGACACACTTCTCAGACTTGGAACATGATAAATTACGGACTGACTGGGTGGGGAGGGTAGAATATGTCTCATACAAAACAGCTGGCAGGGGGGTGGCTATACTATTTGGTAAACAGTTTGAATATGAGGTTTTGGAATTGCTTAAAGACCCCGAAGGCAGATACATAGTCGTATAGATTCGCATCCTAGAGAAAATTTACACATTATGTAATATTTATTCCCCCGAACCAGAAGGACAGGAAGTTTTGGGACACCATAGTGACCACACTCACACCTTATCTAGGTACCCACATTATACTAGGAGGGGATTTTAATCTGGCCCCAAACCCTCATTGTGACAGATTTAGGGATCCCAATAGATGTACAGATGGGAAATTACCCAAGGTGTTGGATAAATTCGAGAAAGATGTCTTTGCAAGGCTGGGCAGCGCTCTAGATGTGTTAGATATTTGGCGACAACTTAATCCTGATGGCAGAGATTATACCTGCATATCGCGGGCAACGCCTTCCATGTCACGTATTGACCTCTTCATGATCTCAAACGCTTTAGTTACTCAAGTAATTGACACAAAAATCGGAGAAGTTATTGTCTCGGACCATGCCCCCATAGCACTTTTTCTTGACACAGTTCCTAGAATGTGCAACCGGCGTACTTTAAGATTCCCAAAATACTTAGTAACCTCCCAAGAATTCCAAAATTATTTAGTACACTGTTAGGATGATTATAGGACAAATAACATCCAACATTTAAACACACCGGAGTTATTCTGGACGACGGCCAAGGCTGTCCTCTCAGGTAACATTATCGCATACTTGGCACGCAGAAAAAAGCAATACGTGGAAAAAGTTGAACGACTGCGAGCCGGTTTAGCGGATACTTATCGTAATTATTGCGCTACCCCCTCTAATCAAAACTATTGCAAGTATGTTAGTACCAAAACAGAGTATGATGCGTTCCTTGCACACCAGGCCTCCCAGGCACTCTTACGGACTCGAGGCAAGTACTATCGATACAGGGATATATCTGGGAAGCTTTTAGCAACACTGGTAAACTTAACCACTTCTTCCAAGCACATTGCTGTAGTAAAAGTAGGGGGTAAAGTTCTCCGAGATTCTAAATCAATAGCGGAAGCTTTTGCTTTCATACTACTCCTCCTTATATACAAGTGAACTCCCCTCTGGAAATGAGGCAAGGGATAGATTCTGGGAGGCTATTACACTTCCAAAGATTTCTGAGGAGCAACTGGACAAACTAAATGCTCCCATAGATAGAGAGGAGATTGAGAGAACTATTATGACCATGTCGCTGGGTAAGACGCCCGGTCCCGACGGGTTGCCGATTGAATTTTACCGTCTGCTTAAACCACAGGTGGCCCCGACTCTCGTGGAATTGTTCTCTAGTTATTTTAGAGAGGTAAAGACACCCGCTCCTGAATTCTTAGCGGCCTCCATCACGTTGATTTCTGAAAGCCGGGAAGGATTGCTTGTTGCCCGAATCTTATAGGCTGATCTCTTTATTAAACTCGGACTATAAGATCCTTACCAAACTGTTTGCCGAGAGACTTAAATTTATTTTACCTAGCATCATCCATGAGGACCAGACGGGCTTCATGCATGCGCAATCGTCGGTGGTTAATGTGCGTAGGGTTCTGCAGATAATCCAGCACTTCTGGGTTGGATCCCGGGATTGCAAGGTGGCGGATAGACCGGAGGCCTTCCTGCTGTCACTTGACGCAGAGAAGGCCTTCGACCGCGTGGAATGGGGTCATCTATTCAATAATATGACTCAAGCCAACTTCTCTGGCCCCTCACCCTTATTAAAAACCTTTACCATTCCCCTCTGGCAAATGTACTGGTGAATAATGTGTTCTCGCCCAATTTCCAACTACACAGGGGCACAAGACAGGGGTGTCCATTATCACCCCTGCTCTTTATCATAGCGCTGGAGCCCTTGGCCATTAAACTACGGCAGGATTTTCCTGGCATCGACATAGCAGGAGCCCCACAACATCTGGCACTTTATGCAGATGACATGCTCCTCTGTACAAGATCCCCGGACGCATCTGCCTAGCATCATGAACAACCTTACTGACTTTGGCCTATTCTCGGGCTATAAGGTAAACGTACAAAAGTCGGAAATTCTTTGGCTTAATAAGGTAACAGGCCCTGATGAGAAATACCCCTTCACAGTGGCTAGGCACGATATTACGTATCTAGGTATCAAAATTTCGGCTAATCCCAATAGGTTATATGCCAACAATTTAACCCCTATCTGCGCTAAATTACAAGCTCAAATGAATGGCTGGAGGTCTTTGCCACTACCATTATCGGGAAGTATTAGCCTACTTAAAATCTTGGGGCTTCCCCGATTGTTGTATCTGCTACTTATGCTCCCCTTACTTTTGAGCAAGTCTGATATTAAACTCTTAAACACTGCAGCAAAGGGCTTTGTATGGCAGGGGAAAAAAACTTGGATTTCGAGAGATAAGTTAAACATGAATCTCCTTAATGGGGGTTTAGCTCTCCCAGACTTTAGACTGTATAATTGGGCCGCACTGATTTGCTTGGTAGTGGATTGGCAAGTTGGCACTCACCATTTCTGCCGGCTGAACTTGGAGCAGGCGTTGCTGGGAGAGGTGTCTCTAGCTTATCTTCCGCATGTCGCAGACTCGAGGACCTTGAGTGCCTTGGGCCTCAGCGTCTTGTTCAAGGATCTATTGAAAGCCTGGCAGCTAGCGCACAGGTATCTGGGTAAAGCTTGCCATGCCTCATACTACTTACCTATCGGAAAAAACCCAGACTTCCCAGTGGGATCTGAGACCCTGCCTTTTAAAATTTGGGAGAAAAAAGGGATGACGTCACTTAAACAGCTAATAGATCCTCTTACCAGGGCGGTCAAGAGATTTGGTGCCTTGCAGAGGGAATATGACTTACCCAGAACCCACTTTATTGCCTTTCTTCAGGTGCGCCATTATATCGGGGCATTGGTCGGAGACAAACCAGACTTCTGGGAGGGTTCTCCCTTTCGTCTTACTCAGTCACTGTATACAATGGGAAGGTTCTCACTCTCAGAAATATACCAAGCGCTTTTGCAACATCGCCTCACAAGTCTTCAATCGTCCATACTGACGGGTTGGGTCAGAGAGGGACTAGAAAAGGTCACTTGGGTGGAGATAAGGAACAGTATGGAAAAAAACAAGGAGAGCGACACTGTCAGCAATGTATAGGGAGTCCCAGATACGCTTTTTACATAAGGCATATTTCACACCGAGAGTAGTGGCAAAGTGGGTACCTACTTGTCCGAATAAGTGTGCCAAGTGCGCAATAGATAATCCAAATCTTCTACATTATATATGGGGGTGTCCACCAATCAGGCAGTATTGGGGCAAAATACAGTTCTGGATGAAACAAAAATTACAGATACAGCTTAACATACAACCCGAAACTATCATATTCCTGAAGTGGGACGAGCGATATAAACAACACGATTCAGTGCTGAGTTTAATTATCCTGGTGGCTAGAAAATACATATTAAAACATTGGATAGTAACTGTGGGCCCTTTATTAACGGGTTTTAAAAATTAGTTACAATCCCAAATATTCATAGAACAAATGGATGTTAGGCTGGATGTACAGAACAGACTGGGCTTATTCCTGCGCAAGTGGCGCAGACTTATTCTAACTTTTGAGTTGGAAATACAGAGGTTAATTATAAGGCCATTTGTTGACTCTGTGATTTTCTTGGAGGACACTCTAAGAGGAGATTGGGAACATCTGCTTAACAAAAGGGATATTAGATAATCAGCATCACGCTCTGCAATCCCCCCTCCACACTCAATCAACTCATCTCTTTCCTACCCTCTGGCCTCCTCCTCTCCCCTTTCCCTCCTTTTTTTTTTTTTTTCTCCTCCTCCGCCAGGCCCCATGACCAACAATGACACAGTATCGTCCAGGATTTTTTTGTTAGTAGTAGTTAAGGTTAATAGTTAGAGTTATTGAAGTATAGGGAATTTACGGGAAAAGGTAAAGAAAAATGTTTTGGAGGGGGACGCGCTCATAGACGCAGTTTTACCATTTACATATGTCATTGAATGAAACAGGAAAGTTTGAATCAAGAAAGACCAATTGGAATGTATTCTATGTTTTTCTTTCTCTTTGTATCAAATCAGTTGATGTAATGGTCTCTAACCTATGTAACCTGTACTTCTTAACACTGCTGTATGTGTGTGTTCTGTCCTCCTTAATAAAAATGATATTTCCAAAAAAAATAATATATAACACATTTATTAGTAATACAATTAATACAGGGGCGTATTAAGGCCTAGGCCAACAAGGCCCATGCCTAGGGCGACACTTTTGAGGGGGCGGTAGCTGCAGCACTTTTGGTCTCATCCATTGCTCCAGTCCCGGCCGCTGCACTATCAGTACTTTTTAATAAGCTAAAATTGACTTGGTCCAGCTTGCCAACGTCACGTGACTTTTCCCACCAATAGCGCCCTCCCTGCAGTGCAGTGCTGAAGAGGCAAAGGCAGCCTTCACACATTAGTGGCAGTGAAAAAGCGTTAGAAGAACTAAGGACAGGTAGGTCACTGAACAAATGTAATTATATAGCTGCCGCACTGACTGTGGCGCCTGGCATGTGTATGGAGGTTGGATGGTCCCTGACCGTTTGACACAAGAACAGATAGTGCTCTCTGTCTTTGTGGCGTGCACTCATCATGCAGTAACTGCTCTGGGAGGGTAGGGAGCAGCAAGCAGGTAGTGACAAGAAAACGAGTAGCGGTCTTGTTCTCTGCCTCTGAGTCTCTGTATTCTGTAATGTTCCCTAACCAACAATTGTGCTAGTGACTGGGGTACTACCCATGTCATAATACTAATTAAATAAGCGCTAAATAGAGGCATTAACCAGAATGGTTGTGCTGGGGACTGGGGTACTACCTGTTTGTCATAATAATAACTAAATAACCCCTAAATAGAGGTCTTACCCATATGGTCTGGTTAATGCCTCTATTTATGACTTATTTAGTTATTATTATGACAAGCAGGTAGTACCCCAGTCCCCAGTACAACCGTTAGTGAACATAATCATTACAGACTCAGAGGCAGAGAATAGGTTAATCTCTGAGTGAGGATTAAAATAATGCAATGTCACATGATGACCCATAGGAAGTGAAAGTGACCGCAATCTGCCAGAGCCCAGATTTTATAGTGCCCAAGGCTTCCTCCCTGAGCTCTCCTCTCACCCACCAGCTACTTCTCCTTCCCTGGACCTTCTCTGCCTCATCTTGTTACGTATTAAACTTAAACATCTCTTTTGCCTTTTCCTGAATTTCACTGAGCTGTGTCACCCAGCTGGTGCCCCTTCTTTACCCCTCATCCACTAGCGGCACTTTTTTTATGTCACTCACTGTCTTGCACAGCTTTAGCTTCTCCTGTAGAGATCACTCTCTCACCACTCTTTATAATCTCAATCTCTCTCTTCTCTCACATCATCATTAGTCACATACACACACTCGCATACACACACGCACATACACACAAACACACTCACATACACACACTCTCACTCATACATTTTATATTTAAAAAAATATATTGTACGGCAGTATAGAGGTTATTAAGTAAGGGCCAAGTGACAGTCAAACCTGTTTATCTAATGCTGGCCTAAATCTTGGGGGGGGGGGGGGCAGGATTTCCTTCTTCACTCAGGCTTGGGTTTGAGATGTTCAGGATCCGTGGGCAGTGGACATTGTGTCCCAGGGATACAAACTAGAGTTCAAGAATTTTCCTCCCAGAGGCAGGTTTCTGCTTTCAAGATTATCTGTAGACCAGACAAGAAGAGAGGCGTTTCTTACACTGTGTACGGGACCTCTCTGACCTGGGAG
>CAJPDP010095530.1:0-11035 GCA_905336975.1 Bombina variegata variegata | reverse complement strand
CGGATCGAACATTGCATTTGTTCGCCTGCCGCGGGAAACGCGAACAAGCTATGTTCGCCGGGAACTATTCGCCGGCGAACTATTCGCGACACCACTACACCTGTGTAACTTCATGGGGGATTTTTTTCCCAATCGAGATAGCCACTCTCCTCTTCCTATTCAAGGTAGGTGTAGCAACGATATTTCTCACCCAAGAAAATTTTAGCTTTTTTATTTCTTCATTATCTAAATGTGTCTCTTGGAGAAGTGCAATGTCAGTATTCAACTTTCTGAGATGAGTTATTATAGCCTTCCGCTTGATAGGAGACGAAATACCTCCTATGTTCCAGGAAATAATATTTAATGAATTAATTCTATTCATAGCTCCTCAGGGAGGGGTGAAAATAAACCAATACCATAAAAAAAAAGAAAAAGGGGAAGGGGGGGGGGGGAGCAAAAAGATCCCCCCAAGCCATTCTCCCTTACCCCCTCCACTACCTCCAGCCATTAAGATTTTGGAATTTAACTTAAACTCTAAAATTGCCCAGAAAAAGCCCCGAAGAGGGAAACCCCCCCTCTTAGCCATGTCTTGGAGGAGCACCATTTAACTCATCCAACTAAATAAAAGGCTTTTCTCTGATAATCTTATCCTATTTCATTCTCTGCTAGAAAGTTTTCAGCAGCCTCTTTCGGATTATCAAAAAAAAAATTCTGGCCGTGCCTTATAATTCTGAGTCTTGCTGGGTATGTAACCGTAGCTTGTATACCTTGATTTATGAGTTTGGTGCATAGACGCGTAAGTTTTTTTCTCTTTAAGGATGTCTCATAAGAGAAATCCTGAAAGAGAAGTACCTTGACGTCTTCTATTCTTATGGGTTGAAATTTCTGATAGTGCTGCATTAAAGTGATTTTGTCCTGAAAATTAAGCAGTTTAGCGATCACAGGTCTAGGTCTGTGATCTTTATTCTTATCAGCTGAATATATTCCCATTCTATGCGCTCGTTCTACTATAATAGGGGGATAGGTAGAAGGGATACCCAGTAACTTCACCAAGGTAATAGAGATAAATTCACTAAAATTTTCTTGTGATTTACTTTCTGGTAAACCAATTATTTGAATATTATTTCTTCTGGACCTGTTTTCCAGATCTTCTATTTTAGTTTTTAATTTTAAAAGGGTAGAGTTATTAATTTCCAATTTAGATTTTAGTGCCCCATTAACATCTTCCAAGTCCGATATCCTCTGTTCAGCCTCTTGTAGCCTGTTGGAAAATAACCTTACTTAATTGGTTAGCATCCCAATATCTTGTTAAATTTCAGTTTTGAGGATATCGAACTTGGGGGACAGTGCACTTGCAATATTTTCAACCAGAATTTGCATATTCATTTTTTCAGTACCATCTATAGTGGAGTGTATTTCAGCTGCTGTATCTACCATATTTTTATTCTTCCTTTCTCTAGATTTACCCGCCATAGCTGGAGAAGTGTTTTTAACGTGAATTGGTGATTTAATGAATTTATCCATATAAAACCGTGAAGAGTGAAAGTGAAAATTGCGTGAGTTAGTGAGCAGTGGAGTGTGAAAAAAAAAATCCTCTTCCCTTTCTTTACTTTTAGTTTACGTGAGTTATTAAGTTGTGTGTGCTCGTATTACCAGCTAGATTATAGACAAAGACAACAAGAAATGGAGAGTGAGGAAGGTTTTCCTATAAGTTCTTAAATATAGCTTGACTTAGCCAGAAACCTTTTTCCCCCTTCTCTTCCCTTTTTCTCCCTTATCTTCCCCCTCCCCTTCTTTCGTTCAACTTTCCATTAGGTTTCTGACCTTGCTAATTTTACTGTGTGATACCAGCTAGAGCTAGTTGCAAAGCTGAAATGGTATATATAACAGCATCATTCAGTAAGGAGAGCAGATCACCTTAAATTATTTAAATAATTAACCATCCACAGATTAACATCAGCAGAAGACAGTACAAGTTATCAGCCTAAGAATTGAACTACCACTATTATCTGCTAAATTACTATATCAGGTGAAATACGGAGCATCATTTTCATTTCCTTCTTCCCCTTCCCTCCTCTTCCTACCCTTCCTTTTTTCTGTGTTTTGTTCCCCCTTTTCCACCCCTTACGTTCAGGAACAATAGTGACAATTTCAGCCTTATGTACAATCTTTGGACACTCTTTACTGACTGTCCTCAATACAAAGCAAGCCAGTAATATAAACTATAGCATGATAAATTAATAAGAACAGATGAGCTTGCTGAGTTAATATGTGACATAAATCAGGGGCAGGTTAGTAGAAGCAGGAAGCAATGCAAGCTGTTTTCTAACAGGATCTTGATGTCTTAACTATTTATCCAATAGGGTTAATATAAATAACATATTTCCCTCTTGTCTGTTGTGACTAATTAAAGTTTCTATTCTGTCCAGCTTCTGTGCAGGCCAGTCTTGATAACCTCAGCAGAAAAAAGCAATAGAAGCCGTATCCCCACGTCAAAAAAGTTTAGTAGACGTCAAATGCTTTACTTGACTCTTGGATTATTTATAACAAAAAGTTAGCCAGGTGTTTGTTGTGTTATTATAGTCCCATCATTACCTTCAGTACCAGGCATTAGTGAATAAGGCAAGAAGCACGCTAAGTCAAACCATTTAAACAAAGCCAGAAGCATTAGCTATTGTTTTTTTCAAATAAGCATACGAATAGGTTATCCAGCGTGTTAGTTAGCCCAGACCTGCATTCTAATTATATTATTAACATTCACCTCTTTTTCTCCTATCTTAAATAACCATGGAAAAAAAAAAAGCCTTCAGGATTAGAAAGAGTGATGCATATCGTCTAGTCACAGCTCATGTTACAAACCAGCCGGAAAAAATGTAGCAAACTTAGATATGCACAGATATTTTTAGGTGTATTACAAAGTCACAATCAGGAAGTTTGATATGAAATACTTGCTATTTTGTTTCACCCAGAAAGTCTTCAACTGCCATAGCTACCGTGCTGTTCCCTTAGTGTTTGCAGTGTCCTCCGTTTCTGCCACCGTATTTTTTTATCACATTTTTTTTACCACCTGCTCTTAAAAGCAGTTTCAAGAGAATTCCATAATCTTCGCAGATTTATGCTTTTTCTCTACTGCTGACCCCCTTCCAGGATCTCCAGAGATACCACCTGCATTCAGCCGAAAGGAAGTTTCTATCCTCAACCCCCTCACGCAGCACCGGTGGGAGGGGGGAGGGAGGGGGGGTAACAGCTTGTGCTTCAGAAACCGGATAATAAGCCAAGCTTGGTGCTCCAGGTGTTTTGCCAAGATCCCCGTACTCAGCTTGTGGAGCTGCTGGATATGCGCCTGTAGAATACCGTACACCTCAGCCCAATCACGTGGGCTTTCGGCGGGAGTCTGCCACCTAGAGATCAGGTGCGGAGGCTCCACAGAGCAACGCTGCGTGACATGCGTCTAGGTCCTCCTCCCCAGCTCCAATAGTAATAAGGCGTTTAAATCTCTTTGATAGCACCCTGCTTGGCAGTTTTTGACTAGGAACGAATGTGAGCGCATTGGTAACAAGAAAATGTCCATTCCTATTTTACATATATAAAAAGAAAACAAAAGCAGATGGAATGGAATAGACCCCATTATCAGCCAACATTAAGAAATTCTAATCTGTTGAAATCAAGCCAAAGATTGTCATAAACCCCATTTTTTACTATAAAAACGTATGTTTCTAGATTTGTAGCATGAATTTATATTACTGTGCTGCTCCTTTAATTATATCAGTCAATTTTAATATCCACTACAAAAGAACAAAGGATAAATACATAACTCTAGACCCCTGTGTTGAGCCGTTGTGTAGTTTTTGGATGCTGCTCACATTTAAACCCCACTGTAGGTCATTTTTCATTGAGAAACCTACGTCACGCTGCACCGCTCTAGCCGTTGCTAGGGGCGTGGCGTCTCCTTTCCTGCAGGTTGCCAGGGGCTGTGTTGGGTCCGCAACCTCCTCTCTCTCAGATGCAGGTCCAGATTCCTCTGGCGCAAATCCTGCGCCTATGTAAGTCACTCAATAACGATCTATCACTGCCCAAGTATAGGTGTTACTCTTTGTTCTACTGGGTGTGATAGATTGTTACTCTGTATTGCCTTTATGTATTGTTGAACCCTGCCTGTCTTACTACTCTGCTTGTTATACCCCTGAATTGCTGTATTGATATACTGCTGCTGAACTCTGCCTGTCTGACTATTCTGCCTGTTTAACCCCTAAATTGCTGGATTGATATACTGCTGCTGAACTCTGCCTGTCTGACTACTCTGCCTGTTTAACCCCTAAATTGCTGGTTTGATATACTGCTGCTGAACCCTGCATGTCTGATTACTCTGCCTGTTGTTCTGAATTGCCCCTTTGTTGCCGAACCCTGCCTGCCTGACCATTCTAGTGTTGTGCCCTTGGACTGCTTTACAGTTGCCAAACCCTGCCTGACCATTCTAGTGGTTTGCCCTTCGACTGCTTTACTGTTGCCAATTCCTGCCTGTCTGACATTCTAGTTATTCTCCTTGGACTGCTCTGCTGTTGCCGCTGGGGACTGTCCTGCCTGTGGTGAGTGCCGTCCTCCTCATCTTACTAACTTTCTCTGCTCTGGGATATTCCCTATCATTCCGGCTCAATGCCGGGATAACAAGACTACTGGCCGAGTTTGGTCTGATAGAGGAGTATCTCACGTGCATTACACTACACATATTATATATCTTTTTTTTTCAGCAGACTCAATAGATTCAAACTATATCATTATTTTATGGATATATCCTGACGTGTAAGAAATCAGCATCAAAAAGTGTTGTTAATATTTCAATATCTCATCTATTTTGATAAATGGTAGCCTTAAATTTAATTTTGAGGAAGAGGTTATGAGCCTATTGCAGAAGGTCAAGGTGGATATTACACTGACTGAAGAGTTAAAGGGTGGTAGTCTAATACAGGACAATACTGAGAACTGGACAGAAAAAAATTCCACATAATTGAAGGAATACAACAATGCATTGATTGCATTCAAAAACAAAAATACTGGGATATGTAACTGATGACTACAAAGATAAGAAACTGTACAGCTGGACTCTGGGACCAGAGGAACAAGCTTATTACCAACCAAGATGCCAGAGAAGACGGAGGGTCTACACTAACCGACATCTAAACACAGTAGACACCAGCTCTGGGTCTGACACTGATTGTATGGAGCATCAGAGACAGGGAACCCAAACAACCAATACACCCTAGCCTTTTTTAGGCATTACTTCCAGGTCAGTCGCAAGTGGGAGAGGCAGTGACCACACACCAGGAGGGGAGCTTTTGGAAGAAGACCCCCATTCCATCCAAGGCGGAGGAGGATGTAGTAGTGAACCTCAGCCAACATATATTGAGTGACCAGGAACATAAGGTCATCAATAGAGGACTATCATTTGTCCCCACCACTACCCCTAATAACTTTAACACCTTTATCGATACAATGAAATTTCAGAGACAGCTGAAATTGGGAGATTTTTTCCAGGGGAAGGCAATTGCAGATAAAGGACACTTGTTTAAGAAACCCAGCACATTTGATCCCCCTAGTACCAATCCTAGTATACATACTTTTACTAGGATTGCAAAACAGAAAGCCTTGGACACCAGTGTCCTGAGATTTAGGAACAACATGACATCTGAAGACTGGGCAGCCATACAATCCCTAACAGATGATACATCTATCATCATAGGCTCAGCTGATAAAGGTGGTGCCATCGTGTTACAAGACTACACAGACTACAAAAAGGAAATCGACTCTCAACTATTGGATGCACTCGGATACAGGGCTCTACCGTGTGATCCTACCTTCTCCTAAAAAGCACTTATTGATGGGATCATTGAACATGCCCTACAGCAGAACTGGATTGATATGACACTAAGGGACTGGCTTGTTGTGAAATACCCAATCAGACCCATTGTATACACTTTGCCTAAGGTTTATAAACATCTCATCTCTCCCCCTGGTCTCCCTATTGTCTCTGCTCAGGGATCATTGCTTCAAGCGGTTGCTACCTATATTGACTACCTATTACAACCTTTTGTCCTGAATATGCAATCATAACTTTGTGACTCCCTTGCACTCATACAGATTCTTTCTTGGATCAAGGACATTGGACCTGACAAAGTCTTGGCTAGTATGGATGTCACTATCCTGTACACCATCATCCCACATCAGATGGGCATTAATGTTGTGGCTGAATGTCTGAGCAGGTATCCCTACGTAGTACCACCACCTGAGTTCATCCTTTAATTGGTCACAGTATGCCTCAAACTTAACTACTTTAAATTTGAGAAGGGATTTTACCTCCAACTAACAGGAACAGCCATGGGCTCAAACATGGCACCGGCATTTGCCAATTTGTTCATGGAGCACATTGAGGAGAGGATTTTCAAGGTCTATGAACATACAGAGGTCCTCTTTTACAAACGCTACATCAATGACATTCTGCTGATTTGGAGGGGCACAGAAGAAACAATGAAGGATTAAACCAGTACCCTTAATACTTCTACAGGACCTGTCAAACTCAAAGTCATGACAAGTAGCCAACAGGTTGATTTCCTGCATCTCAGGATTTTCAAGGATGGAACAGCACTGGGGACCACTCTCTACAAAAAAGATACTTACCGAAACTCCATACTTCATGCCACAAGTTGCCACCCACGGTCTCTAATTAAGGCTATACCCAAAGCACAAATGCTCCGAGTGGTACGCAACAACACCTCTGGGGTACGATGCGGACAACAATTGGATGAGATGGAACTGAGATTTGCAGCCAGGGGGTATGACAATGAAACAATATCAAGATTAAGAATGGCAGTGTCTAGGGTTGAAGGAACCGGTCCCCTCTCCAGCGATGTGACAGTGGCGAAACCGCAGATGGCTAATTTTATCACCACATACACCCCCAAATCCAGTTCCTTGGGAGTGACTCTTAGAGAACATTGGGATATAGTAAAATCAGATGAATCACTACCCTATAAAGAACACGGGCCACCAAAGATTGGATTCAACCGGGGAAGGAACCTCAGGGATGTTCTGATGATCATTGACCCAGTCAGAACCTACAGCACTGACACTAGAACCTTGTCTACATGATTGGGCTCATTTAAGTGTCCTAGTTGCACTACATACAACTGCATGCTACAATGGGGCAACTTCAGACACCTGTTCCATGAAATACGTTATCTATATGTTGAGCTGTATTTGTGGCCTCTTTTACGTCGACAAGATTTAAAAACAACATAAAAAAATGCATGGCCAATCACCGTAGTGCAATACGGACAGCCATTGACAAAGGCAAGAGTGACCAACCTGTTGCGAGACATTTTTGGGAGTATGGACATATGGTGAAAGACCTTAGATTTATGCTCATTGGTCACATTCCACCTCTAAGAAGAGGTGGTGACAGAGAAAAATGTTTATTACAAAGGGAAACTGAATGGATCTACAAACTCGATACCATACACCCCAAAGAGCTCAATATGGGCATTGGTTGACATTACTATCTGTAATGGCCTACCACCTTTCAAAAGCACTCTCTGGATTAATGACACTAGTTTGGTAATAAGACTTTGCCCCTTGGCATATAGGAATTACATATAAGGTTACTACGGTACATAGACTATTTTTGTCCTTAGCTATGTCCTCTTCTAATGGCCCTGTTGTTTCAGCTACCTGTCATAGTATCCCTTATGGAAACACAGTTAGGCTCCTATTTAGCGGTCTATATTTCAGTGTTTATCATAGGGGGCAATTGATAGTATTGGATGGAACTTCCCTGTGCATTGTTGACATTATGTTACTTCTTTAACATCTATGCTTTGAATGTGTTTGATTACTGTTGCACTCTTCTGCACGCAGGTACCTGCTACTCACTATAGAGTTTACCTATGCAGCTAGTCCCATTAGCAACACACATTTTTACATGCCCTATTTAGGCCGTTTCTGTGCCCTTTATAGTTTGTACATACCATTACTCATTCTGAACTCACTCACTCTAGGAGGTGTGTCCCTCCTCACCAATGAGATGCTGTGTTCGGTATGCTTGCATTAATCGCTGCAGCCTATTATGTATGACACATGCACATAGCTGCCAGGCCATTTACGTTACACATCATAGTTGCACACAGCTCTCTTTGCTGCATATTGCCTTTTGAAGTCCGTAGTACACTCCATATATATATGGTAAACGTAGTCACACATATTGAAGCACGCACATCAGGAGGCATGTCCCTTCCTACCAATGGGATACTGTGAGTTGACACTTGCCCTACTTGTACACACAGCTGATGCATACACATAGTCGGTCTCTGGTTCCCTTACTGGATTAAAAGACAATTGCCCTGACTCTGGTAACTGGTAACGTAACTTTGTACTTTGTAACTTTGTACAACGGGATTGTTACGATTTTCATGTTTTCTAGTATGCAACATGCTTCTTTGAATGTAGACATCTGTCTTGGTGTTACAGGCTTTTGATCGCATAATAGTGTAATTTTATCATTCATATTTGTGCCACATACTGCGCTTGGCTGTACGTGTGTTTATGGGTTATCCCTGATGTTCATGGGTACAATTATTTTAAATAAAACCATGATTAAAAAAAAAACAAGTAAGAGAGAAGATAAAACTTGATAAACAAATACAGTATTTGTATTTTAGAAAACAAAAAATTAAGGGCCCAGAGGCTAGTTGAAGCATGAGAGAAGTACTGCAGTCTAGCATGAGAAGAGGTGATAATCAAAGATGCGAGGAGCAGGTCATTGTTGGAACTTAGTGGACAGGCTGGAGTAGATAGATAGATAGATAGATAGATAGATAGATAGATAGATAATATATATTGCTGAAAAAATAACAATATAATAAAACAAGAAAATAAATTAGGCCAAGGTAGATATGTGAGAACAACTTATAAAATAGTTGTAATAGAAAATGCCAGCATATCAATAGAAGGTATACAAATGATCACTTGTTAATTAATATAATGACATTGAAGTTCATAATATAATAATAAATGGATTATTAGCACAGTCAGCCTGAGGTTATAGTGAAATAAAATAATAACATTTGTTGCATTTGCTACAATTATATTTGCGTTTGTTTTATTCGCTCTGTTGTGTGAATTAAGACAATCATTAAAATGTATATCTGACTTTTCTGGTCAAGGAATTGCAATGAGAGAAATGTACCTTTATGGTATAACAGTCTCTTTCTGTGATTCTGAAAGAAAACATTTCATAGAAGGAATATTGCTTAGTATTAACCCAGATGCTCCAATCCCTTCGGCCATGATTTAGTTAGGACAGCTGTTTAATTATAATAAGAAGGGATCACATTTGATAACTGTGCAGTCATTTAGAACTGGTTTGTTTAGCTATTCAAGTTAAAAATATATCCAGAAGCCTATATATATATATGTATATGTGTGTACATTTGTTGTGTTCTAAAATACAAATACTAGTCTAGAGTTATTTTAAACAACAAATGTTACCTTTCTGTTTACAGTATTGTAAATCTTTCTGATGGAAAAGTATTCAAATTATATAAAACTACTTTTAGGTTGCATGTATAAGCATATAAGATATAAGGATAGATTACACATATTCTGCTTTGTACAGAAAATTGAAATGTGAAATATTTACAGTTAATACATAGTTTAACATATATACAGCATATATATATATATATACACATACATATAAATAAATAAATATATATATGGAAGAAAACAAATGCACTCTCGGGTCTTCTTTGTAGTGGGTCAACAAAAATGTATTGATGTTTCGGGGTTCACACAGACCCCTTCATCTGATGAACTTGTAATCCAGCCCATAGTTTTTTACTCTATCTTGTTTTCAGAACTGAGAAAGAGTGATGGAATAGTTAACATATTTTAGATAACATTGATCTCTTGTATAGTCTATGCATCTAATGTCTACCAACAATATGCTTAAAGTATCACATCTACCATAGTCATAACTATGTGTCTTACATTGAACACCTTTAGACATACTTTTTTTAAAATGTATGACTCCCTGATCAGGAGTCAACATTTCCTTTGTTTGACAGACTAAGAACAAGGGACATTCCATTTAGAATTGGAATGCATGTAGATCAAATACATCTTTGGTTGGAAAACTTTTTAACACTATACATATATTGACAAAAATACTAGTAAAAGTTATCACTGTTTCAGTGTTAGCATTTCTCTCTGCACATGCATATGAAATAAAGCAATATATTCTAAGTGCATCAGCATTTTCAATATTACAACAGCTCAGAGACCAGTGGGGCTTGTATCATGCTAGAAATGATGCAGATTGAATCATTGTCAGATTTTTTTTTTCTAACAAATTTATTTTTTCTCCCATTTTTCTGCCCCTTGCATCATGTGACATACATCAGCCAATTACAGACTAGTATACATATACCCTGTGAGCTTGTGCACATGTTCAGTAGGATCTTGTTCCCCAGAAAGTGTGAACATAAAAAGACTGTGCAAATTTGAAAATAGTAAATTGGAAAGAGTCTTACAACTGCATACTCTTACTGACTCATGAAGTTTATTTTGACTTGAGTTCCCTTTAAGTCCACTCTTGAAACAGCTTTGACTTTTACTAGAAGCCTTTTTTTCTATTATATATAATACAAAAATGCATCTATGTAAAACTGAAATGCACCCATGAGCATTCCAATTTAGACTAAAATGCTCCTTTAAAAGATCACAGGTTTAGGGGGACATTATAGTCAACTTTTTTATTTGATTTAAAATTGTATCGTATCTGCTAATTTTTTAAGCACCCTTTCCTGTTATGAATGTTTTCTTACTTATTATGGAAGTCCCTAAAATAGAGATTTGTAACTGTCCCTTGTAAGAGTGGTTAGCTATGAATTATGCTCCATTAAATAAATGAAGTAGACATGTGCATGGCGAAAAAATTCGGTTCGGTTCGGATCGATTCTGATTTTTTTTAATTTCGGTTTGGAGCGATTCGAATTCGGAAACATTT
>CAJPDP010095303.1:0-15418 GCA_905336975.1 Bombina variegata variegata | reverse complement strand
AAATACCGCTCCACTTGTGATCTAGCCCTATATGCATATGGCTAACATCAAACAGAATATTTCTAAACATCATAAATATAACACCAAACAGGGTACTCACATATAGTAGCAGCACCATAATGTGCTGATAGAAGCATACTGGAGATTAACAGTGCTCCAGCTCACTGAACCCAGGCTACTGGTTCTCTTAGGGCTGTTCCAAAGTTCGCAAGAGAATTGTACACTTACACTGGATATCGTATAAAATCAGGATGTAATAAAACATAAAGAAAACCAGTAACGCCGATGTGAACAATAAGAGGTAAGTAGTAAACAATTTAGCCCCTCACATGCAATGTGTTTCCTAGCTTGCACGCCGTTTCATCAGGCATATTGTACAAACACATCAAGCTAATTTAAATACGAGTGACAAATAATAGTTAAATTCCTAATCCGAAAAACCAGCTGTATATAATTAACAAAAGAATACCCATATCCTCACTTACCAATCTCATACCCATACAATAATGTGATCGCAAACATTATTAGAGCAACATTGATGCCTGTGATATATATAGAGGATCGGAGCTGAGAGGTGTAAAGACTAAAAACTTTAAACTCTCCATTAAATACCATGTTATGTGGAAACATGAGTAATACTATAGGGCCTATTTAAGAAAGTGCGAGCAGACATGATCTGATATTGCGGATCATGTCCGCTGCACTTCGATACATTTATCATTGCACCAGCAGTTCTTGTGAACTGCTTGTGCAACGCTGTCCCCTGCAGATTCGCGGACAATCGGCCGCTAGCAGGGGGTGTCAATCAACTCGATCGTATTGGATCGGGTTGATTTCCGGCGATGAGTGTCCACCGCCTCAGAGCAGGCAGACTTTCATGATGTTGTTGCTACTGTTCCTTTAATTCTAGCCATCACATGACCATACAACCTATTTGAGCAGCACTCCGCATTACACCTGTGCTAGGTAATTTGATGCATGAGGATTGTTCCTTGGAATATTATTGTTTACAAGATTTGCAACAATTGAACTCATTCTTGCAGTTTTGACTTTCCCTAACATACAGGAACCGCAACTAATTTGCATAGCCTCTCACTGGCAAGTAGCTCCATAACCTGCTATCCGCAGCGAGCGTGTGACGTCACCGCAGGCCAAGGCCTTCAGTGTACAACAGCTGATCCAGCAGCTCGGACAAGTTTCAAACTCGGAGCCAGCGGCACGGATTAACTTTGGAAAAGTGATACGCTGAATCTAGAACAACCTGCTAGCAGCCGGATAACAGCAACTAAATACGGTATTGTAACAAACTTTGCTTTATTTCATTTGAAGCTTGTTAATCCAAGGTAAACCCAGCGTGCTGCATAACTGTTCCTGTCATTGTTTTCTCTCACTGTGTGTATTAACTGCTAAGCCTGCTTCTAACACTTATGCTGCCACAAGCTCTATATATTGACTGCTAAGCCTGCTTCTATCACTCAAGCTGCTACAAGCTCGTTATATCTGCCATACTGTGGAACTACTATATATATTGTTGCTCTGCACTGATCTCTGACCTCTCTATCAGAAAGGGGTATTCTAGTATTATATCAACTATTTATTGTTGTATACTGATCTGACCTTAACTGGTCACCCTCAGATCTATGAGTATAACAGGGTACTTAGTCCAACAAGGTACCCATGGTTTGGTGTGAGACTGAGTGGTTATCAGAAATACATATAAATATATATGGGTACTATCTTGAATCCTTACATATTACCTAGCCAAAAACTTACCCACATATATTTACAAATGGATGTTACAGAACTAACCAATCGTGTAGGTACCCTATCTCAGAATATGGACCTAATGATTCAGGGGCTTAGGGATTTGCAAGCCGAAAATGAGGAATTATGTAAATACATCAGGGAACATGCTACAACTAAACCTCCTTCTACCGAAATTCCTCCCCTGGAACCCCAAATATGTCCTCCTGAGAAATTCTCTGGAGATAGATCCCAATTTCGAGAATTTAAGAATTCTTGTACCCTGTTCTTCTCACTAAAACCTAGAACATACCCTAATGAAAAAGTAAAGGTTCTAACTGTAATATCATACCTGAGAGGCGAAGCTAAAGCCTGGACTAACCCATACTATGAAAAAGATGACCCCATTCTGAATTTGTTAGATTTCGTTTTTAACGCTATGTCCTTGCTTTATGAGGAAACCACAGCTGAAGGGACTATCAGAAACCTTAAACAAGGCAGACGCCCTGTGGAGGGGTACATCACCGACTTCAAACATTGGGCTCCAGATGCCCTATGGAATAACCCAGCTCTGAGAAATCAATTTCGTATTGGTCTTTCTGATTCTCTGAAGGACGAATTGGCACACTCTGAGATACCTATGGATCTAGAGAACCTTATGTCTTTAACCATTTCTATCGATCGCCGACTAAGGAAGAGGAAGTTTGAGAAGGGGTCACTTGATCTTCCCAGCAAAAGATCCTATGCCTCCCATCCTATGGCTTCCTCGAGGTCTGTGGAAGAATTTATGGAGATCGGTTTTGTAAAGGGTCCCCTTAAGCCTGAAGAAAAGGCTAGGCGACGACTGCATAATCTTTGCCTTTATTGGGCTGCCAAAGATCATGGTGTAAAGGATTGCCCCATATTACTGAAATAAAAAAAGGGTAAGAAAAAACATTCTTTCTCTCAAAAGACTGATTCAAATACCTCTTCTCATTTTACCCTTTCTGTTTCCCTACAGTGGGACCTCCAACAAACTAACGCCCAGGTCGTGATAGACTCCGGAGCAACTAATAATTTAATTCATTCTTTATTTGTTGACACTTATAAAATACCTACAATAAAAAAGCATGTTTCACTTCCTATACGTGTAGTAGATGGTTCCTTTATCAACTCAGGTCCTGTTACACACCATACAGTCCCAATACATGTTAAGTTTCCTTCTGGTCATAGCGAACTTTGCACAATTGAGGTTATTCACTCCCCTCCTTTCCCTATTATCCTTGGTCTTACCTGGTTAAAGAAACATCAACCAACTATACTATGGGATGCAGGTTCTATATCCTTTGACTCACATTACTGTACCACCTAAACATTCTATTCTACAGATTGACATACCTCATATACCAGATGATTACTCAGACTTTAGTGACGTTTTCAATAAATCTGAAGCTCAATCATTACCACCTCACAGACCCTACGACTGTCCTATTGATTTACTACCAGGTTCTAAGATTCCCTATTCCGTATTTACCCTCTCTCAGAACTAGAACTTACTCATCTCAAAGAATACCTTGATGAGAACCTCAAAAAGGGTTTTATCCGCCCATCAACTTCTCCAGCAGGGGCAGGTATTTTCTTTGTGAGGAATAAGGACAATAGCCTTAGGCCTATAATAGACTACAGAAAACTTAATAACTGCACAATAAAAAACAGATACCCTTTACCTCTCATCCCAGAACTTATAGAACGGTTACAAGGTGCAAAGATATTCACAAAACTTGACTTGAGAGGCGCCTACAATCTAATAAGAATTAGGAAAGGGGATGAATGGCTTACAGCATTCCGTACACGGTATGACCGGTATGAATATTGTGTCATGCCCTTCGGCCTATGCAATGCACCAGCCACCTTTCAGTACTTCATCAATGATGTATTCAGGGATCTGCTCGACACATTTATTGTAATATACCTAGATGATATTCTTACATACTCAGACACTAGAGAAAATCACATATCACACGTCAGAACTGTACTAACCAGATTGAGACAAAATCACCTTTTCGCTAAGCCAGAAAAATGTATCTTTAATTCCCATTCCATCTCCTTCCTAGGATATCATATATCACCTGAAGGAATCTCTATGGAAAACAATAAGGTGGATGCTATAACAAACTGGCCCATACCCTCCTCCAAAATGGACCTCCAGAGGGTTCTTGGGTTTTCAAACTTCTATAGAAAATTTATCAAAGGATTCTCAGCCATTGTTAAACCCCTCACTAACCTCACTCGAAAGAATTATAAATTTGTTTGGACACCACAAGCAGACATGTCCTTCAGAATTCTGAAACAAAACTTCACTACAGCACCGATACTGCAATTTCCTGACCCAACAAAGCAATATACTCTAGAAGTTGATGCTTCTGAGTTCGCCATAGGTGCAGTCTTATCCCAAAGGAATTCATCTAAGGAACCTCTCCACCCTGTCTCTTATTATTCAAGAATTATGAATCCCGCTGAATTAAATTATCCAATAGGGGAAAAAGAACTTCTGGCTATTAGGGCTGCCCTTGAATTTTGGAGACATCTATTAGAAGGAGCAAGGTATCCAATTATTATTTACACTGACCACCGTAATCTTCAGTATCTTAAAACTAATAAGAATTTAACTTCTCGTCAAGTATGATAAAGCTTATTTTTTACTAGATTTGATTTTCTAATTACTTATAGACCGGGCGATAAAAACACTAAAGCTGATGCTCTCTCCAGAAACCGTGTACGACCGGATAACGCCTCTGTTCCGAACACTATTATACCTCCGGACAAAGTCATAGGGCTTCTTATTGATAAGACAACACTTCTCAAAAACCATCAAATGAAAGATTTACATATTTCCGATCCAAGACTTCATGAGGGTCTCGATGGTCCAAATGCTCTTATAGCTGAAGTACTTCGTATGGCCCATGGTAACCCTATCTCAGGTCATCCAGGGTTTCATAAAACCCGTCATCTGATCCAAAGAGACTTTTGGTGGCCACATTTAGATCAATCCGTAAAGGATTATATTCAAGGCTGTTCAATTTGCACCAGGTGTAAACCTCAACAAATTCATCCATATGTATTTCTTCTCTCTCTCCCTATTGCTGATAGGCCATGGCAAGACATTGCAATGGACCTTTTCGTGGAATTACCCCCATCCTCTAATAACACCACTATACTAGTTGTAGTAGACCAATTTTCAAAGATGGAACACTTCATACCAGTACATACTCTGCCAACTGCATCCGAAAAAGCAGAATTATTTATCAAACACATTGTCCGTCTTCATGGTCTTCCTAATTCAACAACTACAGATAGGGGAACGCAATTCACCTCCAGATTTTGGACACAATTATGTAAAAGTTAACGACGGTTAAGTTCAGCCTATCATCCCCAGACCAATGGGCAAACCGAGAGAACTAATCAATCATTAGAGCAATATCTACGTTGCTATTGTTCTTTCCAACAAGACAATTGAACTTCTCTGTTACCCACTGCGGAATTCTCCTATAACACCATCAATGCGTCAACTAAACTAACACCATTCTATATAAACTATGGCTATCATCCTTCATACCATTTCCTTCAAAGAGGTGATAGTACCTCGCCATTGGTGAATGACACCATTAATACAATTGCTCAAGGTTTCACTTTGCTCAAGGAAACATTACAACAAGCACAAGCTAAACAAAAACACTACTATGATTTGAGAAGATCAAAACCTCCTGAATACAAAACATCTTAAACTCGTATACCTAGTAAGAAGCTCGGAAGTTTATTCATTAGACCTTACAAGATCATCAGGATCATTAACTCCAATGCAGTCACTCTTCAATTGCCGCCTTCTTTTAAAATACACCCAACATTTCATGTCTCTCTCCTGAAACCTTATCGCGCTGTCAGGGCCGAAAGTCGGACCTTCCTAGATCCAAATCCCTTGCAAGATGACACCTCTTATGAAATTGGTGGAATTTTGGATTCCAGATTTCACAAACATACTCTTCAGTACCTTGTTCGATGGAAAGGTTATGGTCCTGTGGAAGATTCCTGGGAGCCTTCCACGAACATTTCAGCTCCCAGACTTCTGTCCTTGTTTCATCGCCGATTCCCGGATCGCCCTAAACCCTGATCCGCTGAGCGGCTCTTTTAAGGGGGGGGGGTTCTGTCATGATGCTGTTGCTAATGTTCCTTTAATTCTAGCCATCACATGACCATACATCCTATTTAAGCAGCACTTCGCATTACACCTGTGCTAGGTAATTTGATGCATGAGGATTTACGTCTCTTGTTCCTTGGAATATTATTGTTTACAAGATTTGCAACAATTGAACTCATTCTTGCAGTTTTGACTTCCCCTAACATACAGGAACTGCAACTAACTTGCATAGCCTCTCACTGGCAAGTAGCTCCGTAACCTGCTATCCGCAGCGAGTGTGTGACTTCACCGCAGGCCGAGGCCTTCAGTGTACAACAGCTGATCCAGCAGTTCGGACAAGTTTCAAATGCTGAGCCAGCAGCACGGATTAACTTTGGAAAAGTGATACGCTGAATCTAGAACAACCTGCTAGCAGCCAGATAACAGCAACTAAATACGGTATCGTAACAAACTTTACTTTATTTCATTTGAAGATTCTTAATCCAAGGTAAACTCAGCGTGCTGCATAACTGTTGATGTAATGGTTTTCTCTCACTGTGTGTATTAACTACTAAGCCTGCTTCTAACTCTTATGCTGCCGCAAGCTCTATATATTGACTGCTAAGCCTGCTTCTATCACTCAAGCTGCTACAAGCTCATTATATCTGCCATACTGTTGAACTACTATATATATTGTTGCTCTGCACTGAACTCTGACCTCTCTATCAGAAAGGGGTATTCTAGTATTATATCAACTATTTATTGTGGTATACTGATCTGACCTTAACTGGTCACCCTCAGATCTATGAGTATAACAGGGTACTTAGTCCAACAAGGTACCCATGGTTTGGTGTGAGACTGAGTGGTTATCAGAAATCCATATAAATATATCTGGGTACTATCTTGAATCCTTACACAGACAGGTTATAACTTGTGTTTCTGGCGAGTTTGATAAATAGGCCCCTATGACTCTGTCATAACATGCAATAGATCTCCAATAAAGCATTTACATTGTTATTGTGTCCAGGAACAAGCCGAGATTGCGGCTTGTGACTGAAGCTCACAGTCAATATTATTAAGATCCATAAACTGAAGGAATGGAGCAGTTATTTATTTATTTATTTTTATTAAAAAAAAATTATTAATTTTCCAGGTTCTGTATTATACACAAAAGAGAAGAAAAGAGAAAGAGAGGGGAAAAAGCACATTTAGAGGACATTCCCCTCTATGAGAAAAAAAAAATTCAGTACATAATACAATGTGAAAATAAAAATAGAACAGCTTTATACCTAATAGGTTAATAATTTTCAACAAATTTTAGGTTCCCAACAATTATACAGAAATTAAGAGGGCACATTTGGCCAGATAGCCATTGTTCAGGGCTAGTAACTCTAAAATATAATATGGAGGGAGGGAGGGAGGGGGAAAAAAAGGGGGGAGGAGGGGGAAAGAAGAAGGGAATTTTTTTTATAAAATTAACCAAATTCCCAGTAATACTATCTCTGAGTGTCTAAAAGGATATATTAAGTGATCAATTTCTCCAGGGGAGAGGCTTCTAATAAATGTTGACCATTTTTTTTAAAAAAAAGAGCTATTTCTCGTTCAGAAGTTAGATTGGTATCTAGCTGCTCAATAATGCATTGCTTTTTCATGTAAATTTTAATTTCTATGATACTAGGAACAAACTTATCATGACATTTACTAAAAGTTATGCTTCCCGTTGCCAGAATTGTCATATTCATAATTTTTTTATGTTCCAGACTTAAAGTACCCTCTATGAGAAAGACAACCTCTGCCAGAGAGAGAGAGAGAGACAATATCTATTTTTAGAATATTAATAAACTAATATTCTATTTTCCGCCAGAGCTGATTAATCAGGGGGCACGACCACAGCATATGAATTAAATCTGCCGCAGAATAAGAACATTTTGGGCATTTATTTAATTTGGGATTGTGCCAGTTGAATTCCTTCTGCAGGGTATAATAAGATCTATATAGCAGTTTAATATGGAATTCCCTCCAGCTTGCAGATAGGGTAGTTTGCTCTGCTTTGGCTATAGAACGTTTTACTTGCTCTAAGCCAATGTTTAATTCGGGAGTCAAGAGGTTCCATTTTTGAGCTATATTTAGCAAATTACAGTCACCAGATTGGCTGATTACCAGGTTATACCAGATTGAAATAACAGATAAGTCATTTCTAGCAAGGATAGGCCAGCTGTCCAGTTTCCCCCATGTCCATGACCAATCAAATTTCTTTGATGATAATTAACAAAAGAATACCCATATCCATAAGCTGGAGGAGTGGATCAGTTATTTATATACTGCACCAGTAGATGCTTTATCTGCCAGTACTTTATGCAGAAGGGTAAAAGAATAGGGTATGACTGGTCAGCATCAAGTAAGAGTAATAGGGAGGTCAAAACAACGTTAAGGCTTATGTCAACATGTGCATGTCATAGAATCTTGTCATCCATTTGGTTCTATGTATGTGGCATCATGATCCTGTGTTACCCCCTTCATTTTTCTTGCCCTTTATGGACAGCTCCTGTGCTTAACACTGATCAAAGCCATATATGTTCCT
The DNA here is from genome assembly GCA_905336975.1 of Bombina variegata variegata. NCBI lineage: Eukaryota > Metazoa > Chordata > Amphibia > Anura > Bombinatoridae > Bombina > Bombina variegata. The sequence continues at coordinate 6,941 of CAJPDP010095303.1, read as the reverse complement.
GCTAGTGATCTCTGATGACTGTTTCCATCTGTGCATACAGCTGACCATGACAGTCTATATATTCTGCTCTAAGTCGTAATCTATGTATCTTGCTGGTCATATCCTTCTGTGTATCCTACTAGGAATTGTTATCTGATCAACTTCTGGCTTTTTCTGTCTGTGTTCTAGGTTGTTCTCTATTTGCCCATATACTTAGTTGATCTTTGTGATCATTGATCCTTCTGATCATTACTTACTGTGTATCCTACAAATTGTAACAGTGCCTGCTTCTGTTCTTTCTGATATGCTCTGCGTTTCCAGTCAACATAAGCATTGGTGCCCTACTATCTTTAGCTGACTTAACTCAGACAGCCATTGCTATTGCAGGCTGTGACCTTATTTCCTCTGTATTACAGATAAATATTTTTACTACATTTAAATACTTTATTTAAAATTAAGTTCTTCCAGATATTCAGCTTGTTTTTTTCTCAGCCATTTGTTTAATAGTCTTCAACAATAGCTCATAAGTGGACTGGTGTCTTAGGTTGGCATATGACTGGCATAAAGTGGTAGTAAATAAATCTTCAAGGTTCTTATACAGCACTATAACTTGTAACGAGGCAGTGACCACAATATGGGTCCATCTGGGGTTAAATTTTGGTATATAGCAAATTGTTGCAGCCAAGATGTTAAGGGGACACTAAAGTCAAAATTAAACTTGCATGATTCAGATAGAGCATGCAATAAAAAAAAACTTTCCAATTTACTTTCATTATACAATTGTTTGTATTTATCAATATTTTGGGACATTTTAGTATAAACTTTGATAGCTATGATTTGTTGTTGTTTTTTTTTTAAGTGCCTAGATTCGAATTCTTTAATTATATTATGAGGTTATCCTCCTATTCATAGATTCCGAGAAAGTGTTTTATTTACTGGTGACTCTACTGCATTAATAATTAGTCATTAGATGCTTCCTACATGGATGAAATGTGTTCACTTATGAGCTCTCAATGCAAATCATCTCCCAAAATATTCATTTTTGTTTAAACTATGTACATAACCTCAAATATAAAACATATTAGAACTGCTAATTCTCAAATTCTTGTCTCTGTATTTATATATAAGGTACAACATTTATATACCAAATGTGTTATACTTTCAGACAGTATGATCTTCAGATAAAGCATCTACTGTACATCAAATGATCTTGCACATTTTGAGAAAACAATCCTTTTGTAAATCTTTTTTAATGTGAGCATGGTCAGAAAATATGTTACACTACTTTAATTTTTATGTAACATTTTATCAATGTTTATACATTTTATATTCTTATACTTTAGATAATTTATTATCTACTTGCATAAATAAATATGATTTACATGGGGTTAATATTGCTTTGTATCTAACTTCCAAGGTACTGCTCTATGAAGAACTGTTTGTATTGTTATTAATAACAAGGTTTTTAGATTATTTTGTTCTTTAATTTTCTAAATTTAGTATCACACATACAGATACACTAATAGAAATTTACTGCATTGATGTTTTAAATACGATTGAAAGAGTTTTGTAATTATTGCCCTGTAGGATAATGTCCTTTCCTTGGGTAATTGCCTGCCTTATTATTGATTGTTATTAAATATTAAACTGTCATTTGTTCAATATTATATAATTTTATTTATTAACATTTTAAGCTTCTATCAGGTCTTTGATTTCAGCTTTTGTGAGGTATCTTTTTAATCTCTTTTCCTATTTTTAAGCGTGCCTTGCATAAAAAGGAACAGGGACAATGTATTCACATTTTCTGTCATCTAAATGATAAAGCAGCATCTAAATATAGTAGCTATAAAAAGTCTACACCCCCTTATGAAATTGCAGTTGTTTTTTTAAAATGTAAAGACAGAAATAACAACAATGTGAATGTCAGACTTTTCCATCTGTAATGTGATCTTCCAATAAACAAGAATCCAGAGAAAAAAAATAGTTAATGTTTAGGAACATTTAAAATAAAACAACAACTAATATTACCCTGATTGCATAGGTCATAATGGAGGCTCCAGCCTTTTTTTCACAGTTAACCAGTCACATTCTTGAATGTTTGGGGTTGCATCCTACTGGGAGAGATATGGTCCACAAAGAGTTTCCAAGGAAACTGTGGAAACTAATTGTTAAAAAGTACCAAACAGCAGAGGGATATAAAAAGAATATCAAAGGTACTGGATGTACCATGGAGCACTGTCAAAACCATCATCAATAAGTGGAGAAAATGTGGCACCACAGAGACATTGCAAAGATCAGTCTGTCCCTTGAACGTTGATGAGAGGACAGAAGAAAGCTTATCAGGGAGGCTGCCAAGAGCAACACTGAAGGTGCTACAGGAATTTCTGGCAGCTACCAGTCACTCCTTGCATGTGACCACCATCTCTTGTATTCTGCACATGTCTGGGCTATTTGGAAAGTGTGGCAAGATGGAAACCCTTTCTTACAAAAAGGAACATCCAAGCCTGTCTAAATTATGCCAAAATATTCATTCAGTCACACTAAGCCATGTGGGGAAATGAGCTATGGTCTGATGAAGCAAAAGTTGAGCTTTTCGGCCAAAATTGTAAAAGATATGTTTGGCGCAAAGCTAATAAAGCTCAACAGCTAAGGAACACCATACAGACTTTGAAGCATGGTGGTGGTAGCATCAGCTAGGCCAGGGGCTCTTGTCAAGATAGATGGGATAATGAATAGCTTCAAGTGTTAAGATATTTTGACACAAAACCTGCTGGCTTTAGACAGATGAAGAGAAATTTCACATTCCAACATGACAATGACCGAAAGCACACATCCATGTTGACCAATGCATGGCTTCAAGTTGACCAAGGCATGTTCTTGTGATAGTCCCCATTAATGCATATTGGCAGAAAGGCACTTCCTTCTAATGCTCATTGACTTATAGTTACTTCATATTAATGCTTATCATTTTCTGCTAATTCTAACTGATGTTTAGCTGGAGGTACAAATGAGCATTAATAGTAAGAACATCTGATACTGGTATATTAGTTTATATTTAAATTTAAACAGAAAAAAATGTCAACTTTAAATGCTTCTATATCCTATCAATTACAGAAAAATCCCTTTAAATTCATTTACAGAACAAATCATAAAAAGAAGGGTTTCAGATTAAGGGCCTGATATTCAAAACCTCACCGGCATGGAGAGAAATCACACAAAATCTTTGGGATTTTTTTTTACCTTGTATTGTAATGTAGGAGTCTCTATTTCAGAACACTACATAGCAACATAAGCATTTCTCAAGATAAAATTTGTGTTTCTACATTTTTTTAAGGGCATCGCCATACCGACGAGACTTCTTAAAATATCTTGGCTGAGCGGCGAAGGTTTTGAATATTAGGCCCTAAGTATGAGATTAGCTAAAAAAAAATGTATTTGCACTAAGCACACATCTAATTGCTAGATTTCTTAAAAAGACTTACTGTTATTTAATATAATGATAATCTGAACCAAAGCTATATGCTTATGTCAGTATATGACCGGCAAATTATTCTCTTGTGCAAAATAGTCAATATACTGATTTAGGGTATGGATGCCATCTCAACCTTTACATTCAACTTCCTAACTCTGAAGGTCAAGGCAGAATTTTTTTCCTTGGCAATGCATTTCAGTCCTCCAAGTTAGCCAAGGGGATAAATTGTTGGCTTACCCAGCAACAATTTTTAATTTATTGTGATTATTATTATTATCAATAATAATAATTCTATTTTCATGTTTTGATTGCTTTAGTTTAATTTTAAGCTTATAATGATGAAAATCTTTATGATATTTGCACTATTTTGATTATTATTTATATACTTTATTAAAAAGCCTTTTGGATGTTGATGTCCTCTCTGACGAAGTGTGATTTCTCACACGAAACGCGTAAGAGGCACGTTTGTTGCACTGTATGAAGGTCCTACATGACCTGTATGTACTTACCAGAATAATAACGCCCCAAGATTTTGCACTTTCTGGATTGCTGCTCTTTTTTTTTCCATTCCTTTTTGATGTCACTTGATTTAATTAGGAAAAAAAAAAGATTGTGGCGTCTAATTAAAAATGTAAAAAAAAAGTGTTTTATGTCCTTGCTAACTATTAACAGTGTATTTTGGATGTCAATGTAAATAATATATGAGACAAGCTCTAGGAGTTGACGATTAGTGACGATTGCAAAGCCTTGAAGGTGTCAGTTGTTTCTATATTTTATATTCTGTAAAGCAAATGTTAAAAGCTACTTTATGGCTCAGAAAACTTTATTATACATAAAATAAAGTTTAGCACAAGGAAAATTATGTTTCCCTCTAAAGAAATTTATTTTAGAAATCTAAAATAAAGGGATAGCACTTAAAAAAAAAACAGGGAATAAATATAGAATATTTTAAGCGTATCATGACATTTACATTTGCCAGGACCAGAAAAACAATTTCCAGATAGAGGGAGTAAGAATAGTGCCTAATAGGAAATCAGCGTGGCACCTGCAACACCATTAGAAACCAAGAAGTACACTAGGCACAAAAGAGCTTCAGTAGATACAAGAGGTCTATGGAAATGACTATACACACTACCATTAGGTTACTACGGTCCTTGTGAGGTACCTGGGAAGCAGTGGGGGTCCCTAGCTTGAGCCAAACATAGCATTGATTCCATTAAAGGGTTTAAAGATTCTCATAAGTTTTATAAGACTTAGAAGTAGCATGTTTCCCATCCTGATTTTTTTTTTTCTTTTGTCCTCTTTTAGATTGGTTAAGTCAACTTCAAAATACCTAAATAAAGACTGACCCTTATTCCAATAAGTAAAAATTCATGTGCATAAACATTGTATGGCACCTTGGGTGTTGTTTGTTTATTTATTTTAATTATCCCACTTTATTAAAAAATTAAATACAACAGGAAAAACTAGTTTTACAGACAAAACTATAAGAATCAGGTTTTGTAGGCTTTTCAAGGGTGTTTGCACAAGGATTTTCATAAACCTTAATGGAAGTAAAATGTATGCAGACAAAACAAAATAAATTAATGGCATGTGTAATTAAAGGGCTATCATAATAAAAACAATTGCATACTTTAATTAATGTATAACTCGATGTTGTTAACCCTCCCAAATACATAGTTAAAGCACCCCTCTGGAGCTGCAGTGCACTGCCAGTCTTAAGCGGAAACTGCCACTGGGGGTTAAACACATATAGGTGAAGGATGACTAGTTTTATGATGACACGCTCTAACAAATAAGAGCATGTATTTTTTTTTTTAACTATAATGGTCCTTTACTAGTCATATCATTTTCAGTGTTTTTATAATTAACATTTTTATACATCAAACACTACATTTCAATCATAAATGAACATTCTGATGATTAAGTATAATCTAAACAATATTTTTAACTGAAACCAGCCCTGGAAATAGGCAAAATATGCAGCAAGAAATATGTTTTCAAGAGGTAAAAGCTGTAGAATTTGAAAAGTCCAAACATCTTCTGAATACTGCTGTCATATTATCCCCATGCCAGTTATAAGCTATAAATTCATTTGAAAACCTTGTGATAAGTGGGTTATTACAAGACTTCCCAATGTATTAGAATAGGTTTGAGCTTGAAAACTCTGAAAAAATCCACGTCAGCTACTTCATATTGGGAATTCTGTTGAATTAAAATAAGAGCCATAGGTTAAGCTGTGTTTTGCCTATTTCGAGGTGGCAATTCTATGTTAATGTTAAGATGGTTCCTCTTGCTATAAGTGACTAGACTTTAAGCTTTAAAACTCCTATATTGTCTCTAGACTGCAGATGGATTCTCCTGTACCTGCCACTTTTTACTAGGATCTACAACTAATATACTCGTTCAATTTAACAGCATGATGGTACCTTCTACTGTTCCTAAGTCTCTGCAGATTTGTCATCTGCTTTACCTGCTACAAACCTGTTGTGGTTTTTGCTCCTTGTTACTCGTATGTCATCTGCAGTTTCTATCAGCATTCCTAACAAGATTTGTAGTTTGTCAATATAACATTTCAGTTTATTGAGGATGCCATCTAAAAATACGTTTTTTTTAAACATCTAAAAAGATTAATCTCTCTCTCCTGAAACTAGAAGTAAGTTAGAAAGCACTCTCAGTAAAATCATTTTTGTAAGCCCTTCTTACGGATTTTCATGTGGAATGCAATTTTCAAAGGATTCTTGACCTCTGTGTGTCTCTTGAAGGGATTTATTGTTTGGCCATTTAAAAGGGATATGGGCCAAAAGGTTAAAGAATCTTTTCACACATTTTTGTGAAAACTTTCCATGAGAAATACCCATGTAAACCTGGAGAAGTTAACCCTTTGGGATGAACTGTATGGATTTACTGCAGCTTTTGTGAGACTTTTTCAGAGAGAGACAATTTCAAGTCTTGAATTATTTTTTTTAATTGGTTAAAATAACAAAAACAGAGAATACTGCTTAACTGAGTATTTTCCCTGTTTTATGTATGGCAGTTCTATCTTCAGTTTATATTTGCCAATGGTTCCCTTTGTTAAAAATTGCTAGCATTCAGGCTTATAATTTGAATGGATAGCACAGGGAGCTTTAGTGTCACTCATATTACAAGTGGAGAGTTAAGTATGGTGCTCAAGTGCATTAGAAAATAGTGTTTTAATTAGGGGTCAAGTCGAGCGGGAACGCCTGGAAACGGAGTTCCTGCACTATTTTTGAAGGAGGAACTAAGTTCCCTCTAGACAGAGAATAAAAACACCTCAGTAAACACTGCTACTGCTGGTGGAAGGAGCTAGAGCACAGTCTGGGTAGAGGGATAGTGAGATCCTCTAGTAATGGACAGTAACACTTCCTACAATACACTAAATGAAAGACTGTCAGCGGTCTTGTTGTGTTATCAGCCCTGTTATTATTATTATTATTAACATTATTATAAACAGGTATTTGTAGAGCAC
>CAJPDP010095275.1:0-10199 GCA_905336975.1 Bombina variegata variegata | reverse complement strand
CATATCTTAGGAAAGAAATAACTTTTACTAGAAACATTTTTGCTAATGGAAGTATATTATAAATATTTTGAACTATTACTTCAAGCAATGATTAAATACAGTAAAATTGCATAATAACCAAGTACATAAAAAAGACAATACAATAGCACTTACTCTGAATTTAAAATCAGGATATTTTTTTTTTTACAAATTTTAAAGTACAAAAATTATGCTTACCTGATAAATTAATTTCTTTCATGAAGGCGAGAGTCCACAAGCCATTACTCCTGGATTCTACTCCTGGCCACTAGGAGGAGGCAAATATTCCAAAAGCTCTAACAGCACTTAAGTCCCTTCCACCTCTCTGCTAATCTATCCTGACATATAGCCAAGAAAGGAAAAATAGGGAAAATTAGGTGCAAACTATAACTGCTGCCAGAAATATAATTATTACGGAAAAAATGAAAATGGGCGACTCTCTTGGACTCTCACCCCATGAAAGAAATTAAATTTATCAAGTAAGAACAAGCCATTATTCCAGAAAAGTAATACCCAAGCTGCAGAGTCCACGAGTAATTGGGTGGGACAAAAATTGTTTAAGGCAGGCACCTAATAACTAGACACTGCCTGACTTTCCTACAAAACAAATTAAAGTGGTAGAATATAGAGAAAGTATGTTGCTACTTTGCAAATTATATATACTATTATCCTCATTCTTGAAAATCCAAGAAGAAACGGATCAAGAAAAAAAGGGCAACAAAGTGTTTTGGAAAAGCCAATCCTGCCTCCATGTAAATCTTGGCAATCAGGAGATTTAGCCAAAAAGCTATAAAAACTGATGTGGCCCTATGAATAATACATGGACCAAGGGACAAACAAATAAAGGACAGCTTAAAAACCTTTTGCAATTTGAAAAGTAGAATTCTAAAGGCTGTGACACACTGCAAGCGATGCGGCACGAGGCGAAGCAGCTGTTTCGTGTCGCTTCTGAAGTTCAAATATTTCAACTTAGAGTGCTCAGCTACGCGACCTGATGCGGCTGAGTGTGCAGAGATGAAAAGGTAGGACACACTAAGCGCGCACAGCCTCATCATCATGCTGCACGCCGCACAGCTCTCAGTGTGTCACAGTCTTAACGTTCTTACAATATCTAAATTAAGTAAGAGGCCATCAAATTATTTTTTTGGATTAGGACAAGGAGATGGGTTTTTAACTCTTGATTGAGGATATCTGAAAAATCACTTTAGGTAAAAAAAAAAAAAAAAAATCAGAAATCTGAAACAACAAAAACTTCCAAGACAGAAGCTAAATGTCCAAAGCATGCAGGTTCGAAAAGAGAAACCTAAAAAGCTTGTAAAAAAAGAAAACCAACAAATTAATGTTCCAAAGAGGAGAACTTGGTTTAGAAACTGGATATATCCTGAATAAGCCTGAACAAAGCCTTGATGTCAAGACACTAAGCAATTTTCCTGTAGTATGAAACAGAAAAGCAGAAATATGACTCTTTAAAGATTTAACAGATAAGTCATTATCCAAACCAACTTGCAATAATAAGAATTCTTGGAATTCTAAAACTACACCAGCTATAAGCCTGGTTTTCAAAAGCAGGAAAGAAACAACTCTCCAAATCATTGGAACATTTTTACTTTATGGCCTGAAATAAGGTGTTCAATACAGCATCAATGAAGCCTCTGTTATAAAAAAAAGCTTACAACTCTTGCTTTTCAACAAAAGATACCAAGAGAACGAATAAAACATTTATAATAGAAGTAAATTAGAAAGTTGTTTAAAAGCACATGTTCTATCTGAATCATTAATAAAAAAAACATTGGGGTTTCATAGTAGTTTAAAAACACGGATATGGTTCTTCTTTTAGAAGAGGAAAGCTCTGAAGGGACCTAAACATTACAAGATAATTATTAGTAACCTCGCCTCATGAGAAAACCAAACTCTCTGTGCTCTCCTGGACCTCCAGACCGAACACCAGTCCCAAAGAATGGTGTCTGTAGACATTATTTTACAAGTTGGGTGAATAAAGGACACCCTAGAAAAATAGTTTGGAAAATTATCCACCAGGACAGAGATTCTATGAAATAGTTAGGTGAAATTTTTGCACCATTGTTGAAGCTTGCAAAGTTGAAGAGGTCTAATATGGAACTGAATCATGCAAAAAGAAGAACATTGAATGCTGCAATCATTAGACCTAACACTTTCATACATTGAGCTACAGATGGGTTGGAAATTTAGTGTAGTTGTGAGCAAACTGACTGCAACTTTGATCCCTGATCTGATTGAAAAGTCTCTCTTGATAAATGAGAAAGAGAACTCTTTAAAATCAATTCTACAACCAATGTTGGTATGAAATGCAGCTGAAGAAAAAAAATGGAGCCTGAACCAATATGTTGTCCAAGTATAGAGCCACTAAACTACACAAGTACTTATTACAGATAAGAGTTTCTAGAAACTGTGGGGAACTGTAGATAGGCCAAACGGCTAAGCCACAAACCTGTCCTGAAAAGGCAAATCTTACAAGCTGGAGATGGTCTAGGCATAGGAAAGAGGATATCCTTAAAATTAAACCTTGAGATAAATTGACCCTGTTGAATAAGGGTAGAATTGTCAAAATTGTTACTATAGAATCGGTCCGAAAATTCCCTCTTTCTTGTGAATAATGGAAAAGGATTGAATAAAATCCTTGGTGTAAGAAGAAAAAAACTAAATTTAGCAGAGCCTGATGTTAAAATAGGATTACAGTCTTTGTGACCGAAACCGGTCAGGCATATTTTTTTGTGGCCATGATTTTGGTTCCATGTTTCCAGTTGTTTTAATGGAATACTAATAAAGCGATATTTTTACTTTCATCTGTAGGCTTTTTGGAATTATTTTTTCAGTTACAATATATTCACTAGCTTTATTGGAAACACAAAACGTAAAATATTAAAAACAGAATATAACACGTTTTAGCTTTATGCCTTCATCAGAGACATATTCCATTATAACTTGGTCATTTAAATAGCATAATTCCTCTTTTGATAGTTCAGTTGCCAGGTGAAATACTATTTTGAATTAACCCTTTTTAACCGGATCAAATTAACTAGATCCATAAAGTGCAGTCAAAAACATGTTATGCATATACCATAGTTGTGTAAAATGTCACCTGTTCAATCCCTGTTCATTTTATTGCAACACATTGATAATGTCAGAATCAATATTAAAAACCTAATGATACCCTAGTTCTTACAGATCCAATATATTTCCTTTTTGGACAACATTTTGTCTCTAGTTCCACCTCTAGGGGGCAGAGAAACTTGATCAATAACTAACCAACCATTTAATATTTTAAACATCACAATTTTGTTTTTCTATAAAATGTTCAACCAAAGCATTCAGATCATCTGTATACGTTCACGAACCTCCCTAGTGGCCAACATATTGGAGGTTGCAGGAGATACAGGTTATTAAATAAATTACATTACTTGACCTACAGTTATTGCAGGGATGCATGCTATAGAACTCCTTTTTAAAAATTATACCACATCATGTTACAAAACTTAAACTACCGCAAATAAAATTTGGAAAGTCTTTTAGAACTTGAGACAGAAGTTACCTTCCTCGAAAGGCCTTGATTTGAAAACTATTCAGTAATCCTAGGAAACTATGTTTAGAACCCAAAGTTCTTGGACTTCGAAAAAAAGCCATAAATGTCTACCTACCAGAAAATAATCTGGATTGGAACCATATCTTTATGCTTATTTGGAAGAGGAAGGAGGATCATGGAATGTTTGACCTTGTTCTAATTGGATTAAACCTCTAGGAAGGTCACTGTAAGGAGATTAACAAAAGGAGCAAAAAAAACCTATTTGTTCTATTTTTCCATTAGGCTTCTTGTCCTGAGGGAGAAAGGTTCCTTTTCTTTCAGACATAGTGGAAATGATTAAGTCAAGACCAGTCCCAAATTAATTCTTCCTTGAAAAGGAGAGAGAAAAGTCTATCTTTGCACACCCTGTTTCATGACAGACTTAAATCATAAAGCCCTCTGGTCAGCACTACTAAAGTTATATACTTAGAGTCAACATTAGGACCACAAATAAGTGCATTAGTCGATTTTAGAAGTTCCAAACAATTTTGAAAATCTGTATCTACAGAGAGTCTTCTTAGATTCACTAAGATAAACTGTAACACAACGAGCATACGCAACTGCTACAGAAGCAATTCTTGCTGAAAACGGCCTTTTGATGAAAGATTAACAGTTTACTGCCCATATGACTCCTTAAAAATATACTATCCTCAAGGGAATAGTAGTGCATTTGGCTAAAATGAATAGCACCATCCATTAGAAGCTGGTAAATGAAACATCCTATTACATTTAGAGAACGTATTAAAAGAGAAGACCAGGCTTGTTTTACTCTCTAAAAATTAAGGAACAGGAAAAACTAAATATTAATGTTTGTAAGGTTTTTCCTTAGATGGTTTAGGGTCTTGGATGCCTTAAAGGGACCAAATTGTTATTGTTTAAAAAGATTTAGTTTTGCATAAGCAACACAGATATATTAATATACATTTTTCCAGACGGATAGGTCAGCATGCTAAGGCACTGTGGCTGAGCTCTGTAGCAACCCAAGGGTTGCAGGTTCGATCTCCGGCGAGGTCCACTCAGCCTTTCATCCTTCTGAGGTTGATAAAAATGAGCAGCGCCTTGAGACCCTTACGGGTGATTAGCCGCGCTTTACAAGTACACAATACAATACAATATTAATATACATTTTTCCTCTGTGATTACCTTGTATCAAAGCCTCTGCAGACTGCTCCCTTATTTCAGTGCTTCTGACAGACTTGCATTCTAGCCAATCAGTGCTGACTCCTAGGTAACTCCACATGGAAAAACAATAGGCAATAACATTGCACCCACACAATTGAGATCACAGGTGACACAACAAAGCTCTTGACTTAGATTTAAAGGAGTCTATAAGTGCAGCTACTCCAATTGCACAGCCTGTGAATTCGCAGAAGTGGGTAATGGTTTTAAAAGTGCAACAAAAGGGGAAACATTTGTACATAAAGCATGTTACAACTGCAGATCCACATATGCTGTATATCTCCTAAATTGCAAACAGTGTGAAATCCAGTATGTAGGTCTCACGACCTGTGAAGTGAGTTCTAGAATAAGGGAACACCTTAGTAATATCAAACAGGGTGATCTACCTACGCCTCTTGTTCAGCACTTCAAAACCAAACACAATAAGGATACAAGATTTTTTACATGGTCTATAATAGAAGTAGTTAAAACTGACACAAGGACACAAGAGGTGGGGACAGAAACACCCTTTTATCCAAACGTGAAGTTTTTAGGATCCACTGATTAAACACAAGGGTCCTCGGGGGCCTGCATTCAGAATTTGATTTAATAAACTTCTGATGTTAATATTTTATGTCCCTGTCAGACTGTAGAAATATCACTATATGGGCCACTAATATGTATATGCATAGGCAGTCAGCCAGAGGTATGTAACTTTTAATCATCCTAGTAAACTGCTTACATTGAGGCCAGCTAGTTTGATATACTACAACTGTCAAGCCACACAGCCAGAGATCCAAGTATTCCAGCATTGTTGCACAGCTATGTTTTTAAGGGTGTTACTGTTTTTCTGTTTGAGAATATGTTGGTCTGTAACCTAATGTGATGTAGTTATAAGATAGTCATGTAATAAGGCGCAACGTATTTTGCCATCCAAAAATGAAATCACTATATAAATATGCAGTTTGATGACTTCATGTAACATGCATAAATAAGTCTTGTCACCTTTCTGTATGTATTGTATACAAAAGAAGCAAAAATACTGATGTTTCCTTTTGTAAAATGTATCATACAAGAATTCTAAGTGTATATAACATATTGAAGTGAATTTTGGTAAATGACCATTAGGGGGCATGTTTTTACACAAAGGTGTGTTTGTGTGGTATTGGTCACATGTTTTTCTTTTAGCCAATCATTAGGCTTTTTTAAGGTATAAAAAAAAGGTATGCAATTCAGGTGTCACCCATGCTACAACTACGGCGCATTGCCTTAACGCGTCAGCGGGTAACAGCGATACCCACAAACACACTTTTGCTCCTGTTTTTGATGGCTGTCACTTTGTGGTAGCCTAATTTCCATGTTTTAACTGAAATAAACTTTTGAACGTTATCCGGTGCACCTTCAGTTGTTTTGTTCTCAAGTTCCAAGGATTACCTAGTGAGCACGGATCACACACAGTGGAGGGATTTGCTGATCCCACATTGAGCTTGGACGTATCGTTTGAAGCAGCCGGCCATTTTCACACCACCCCCCACACCGGCAGTGTGTCATCAAGCAAGAGTTTAGTAGTGGAGAGTTGCTGAATGAAGGGATGGACCGCTCCAACAGAAGTCTGTGAAAGTACAGTGGAGGCCAAGGTGCCTTGGAGGCGGCTCCCTTAAAACCGGAACAAGGACTTCACACCAAACTGTAAGTGAGGGATTTGTAAATGGATAAAAAGAAGCAAGGAGCACCGGTCTGAGATGACAAGAAAGTGCATTTATTGAATGCCACAATAAAAAGAAAAAAAGCAAGTGCTTTTAACGGTCTTAAATAGAGTATGAAGAAACCTACTCTTGGCAAGAATACACAAGTTAGCACTCTAGGTTTATGAATTTCAAATATAATGTATATAATTAGCATAGCAGCTTCTTATAAACTTGTGTAAATAAATAAAACTTAACTTTTAATAAGTTGATATATAAAATAGGAAAATTAATTAAAAACACTTTTTGTAACTTTTAAGTCGAGTTAGAAATATGAGTTGGGAGCACATAAACTTTAGTAGTGGTGTGCCTCTTAATAGTCGGTATATTATACAGATCTATTGCAAGTGTATTAGGCAGTAGCTCTCTTAGAGCGTAGTGAGAGTTTTAAATTCTTAAATACGTTACGGTACAGTTTCTTATATATGATGGTATTCTGCACTTAATGGTTGCCGTTTATTATATATCCTCTTTAAAATTTAAGGGGAAACTAAGATGTGCAGTTTAAACAATACTAATTCTAATATTTTGGTCTAGCTGTACTGTGAACAGCTTGTGAGTGTATAGATTGATTGTGAGTTGTATGTTGATACATATGCGTTACAATTTCAAGACGATTAGTCTTATGTTAATTTACTGCATCATTTTATTCAAACCCCTCTTTCTTTAAGATACAATGCACAGTTTATGCAAATTTCAATATTGAGAACCCTCTTATTGAGTAAATATTATAGGGGATTTGTGATTAGCTCAATTTAATATACATGAAAGTTTTTTTCTTTGGAAGGGTTTATAATACACCTCTCATTAAGGCTCTTAACAGCGTCTATTATTTACATATTGCGATAAATCCGATTAGAATGTTAGCTGTGCAAATAGCCCGATAGTCATTTCATTCCCCGTTTTAACATATAGCCGATAAAGCGTTTAACAGAGATCTAATCAAATCTCTCTCTGTATGTAGTACACTACGTAGTTCGTATTGGTTTCTATATCATAAGCCTTCTTGTTTGTTAACTATGAGCGAGTATATCATGGAATTTGTGATTCTCTCAGTTTTATCTGTGTATATAGTTTTTAAATGAGTAAAGTTTATATTACAGCTTTGATTAAGGCTTTTTACCAGCGTCTCTTGTTTACATACTTAGGTAAATCTACTTGGTATGTTAGCTGTTTACGTAGTCATATAATCAATTCATACCCCATGTGTATGTTCAGCTGATAAGGTATTAATAGAGTTTCTATAATATATCGTTGTGAGGGTAGTAAAGGTAGTCCCCTCTGAATTTATGCCTACCAGTTCTGCATATATAACCTATAATTAATCAGTTGTTTGATTGTTTATACATCTCAGGTTAAATAAGATTTGTTTGTAACAGTCACTACTCAAAAGCGTTTGCTTACTGCTCGTTCAGTGATTCCGACTTATACAGAGCTGTAATGTTTAAATTATTATGTTACCCCACTTTTATAATTTTTATAAGATAGACCAAAGTTACTTGAACATTATAATTGGTACATAGACTACAGTAAGTAGAGGATAGCTTAAGGCTAACTAAAAACACAGGAGCTCCTAAGACTCCTCACATGTTTCACCGTAGACTGGCTTTTTCAAAGGATGATCGCTCCGCCGGGTAGTTGGCTTTTTATAGCGTGTACAATCACGCCCACAAGTCTGATGTCATTCTCTTGGGGAATAATCATTGGATAGCACGTACAAACAAGCCCACTGGACTGATGTCATTTTCTTTAGGAGTAGTGATTGGATAACGGTACTGACATCTGTTATATTTGTCAACAAAAATTTGCACACATGATATTCTTGTGTCGATCTGTATTATTAGTCATAGGTATGTTGATATTTTCGTTAAATAACGTTAGCAGTTTGTATCAAAATAAGTTTATTAGCCACTTTTAATAGTGTTATATTTTTAGTTACTTGCTGACTCTGCTTGTATTTATCTAATATCGATCTCATGTATACTTGAGTTATTTTGTCGTGAAGGGAATTGTGACCTGGTGAATATTCTAAAAGGAGAGAGGGAGGGAGAAAGAAAACTATGTATAGCTTTCTAGAGATAAATGAGTCAAAGAGCATATATATGTTTAAAAATATTAAGTATCGTGATTTTTTGTGATTGTTCAATTTGTTGTATTTATACAACAATGAGCGTGATATGATCTCTCAATTGCGGCAGTTTGTGATTTAATGTACAATATGTGCCTGTACTAATTATAATGTGCTACATATTCGTGGAATTATAGGTGACACAAAAACAAATTTGAATGACACGTGCTGGTGAAAGACATATTGAAGGTAAATTAAACCTTTATTTGAGTTCAAAGTAATGCGTGAGATTAGAGTTGAATTATTGATTTGTTTTTGATAAAAGCATAGAGTACAGCTATTCTCAACTAAAAGAAATTTGTATATTAAGTGGCACTATTTAAGTTGCTCTCGTCTAATAATTCTTAAGGTCATATTATATAATTTGACTAATAATGCTGAGTTTGATGATTATAAATGTCTTAATATACCATTTCCAATTACCCCTTAAAGAAAGGGAGAGAAGTTGTTCTGTTCATTAAGATCAAATGGTTGAACTGTATTTAGCAGAAAAATCCATCTGCTTTCGGCTTGTAGAAGTCGTTTTTCTATATCACCACCTTTAATTCCCATTTTAATTTTTTGAATGCCATAGCATTTCAGTTCAGACTGCTTTGAATTATGTCTGTTATGGAAATGGCAGGCAACGAAGGTCAGTTGTTTTCCTGATGTAAGATCTTTAGATGCATTTTTGATATTTCTTAAGAGTTCCTGTAATCTGGTTCGGATCTTTCTAGTCATGCCAACGTATGTTTTTGCACATTTGCAAGTTAAAGCATAAATGACATCTTCTGTATGACAATTGATATATTCATTTATTTTTTCGAATTCACTTGAAGCGGTCACAGATGTCCTGTTTCTTTAACATAAAACTGCAGGTACTGCAAGTCCCACATTTATGTGACCCTTGGTGTTAGTAATAACTGTCGTCTGTAGTGTAGACCCACAGCTGACAGCCTACCAAAGTTCCCAATAGAAGGATAAGTAAGCAGCTGAAGTGTTTCGGCCCATAGCTGTAGTCAAAGCTGATCAGGGATTTGTATTCCCACAAACTACCGAGTAGAGTTACACACTCAATGTTATTGGTATCTGGTTTCGAACACATTAAGGGGGTGTGACGGCCAGCTTAGGCTTCATTGGTTTACACATTGCGCTATACTTTTGTATTGCTCAAGGTTTTACAGCTGGTAACACACTGGGGTCTTTGGAGAGTAGGTGCTGCAGAACTCTATTTGTTTTTCAACAAATATCAAAAGAACAAAGCAAATTTGATGATAAAAGTAAATTAGAAAGTTGTTTAAAATTGCATGCCATATTTGAATAAAAGTTTAATTCAATGTAGAATGTCCCTTTAATTACATAAAACCTCTTTAAACAAAGAATTAAGATGTTCAAGCTCAAACATAAAATATATATATATATATATATATATATATATATATATATTACACACACACATATGTACTGTGTATATGTATATATATATATATATATATATATATATAAATATATATACATACACAGATACACAAGCATACACATATTCATATCATGCTGGTTATTTCATATTCTT
>CAJPDP010095136.1:0-10199 GCA_905336975.1 Bombina variegata variegata | reverse complement strand
GGGTTTCATGTCCCTTTAATGTACAGGAAAATTAGGCCAAATAAATAAAGTATACTGTGAAGTTGTTTAACTACACATAATTAAACATTTTATATACATTTTGCAAAGTGTTTCTTGTCCCTTTAACTATTAAACACCATGTAAAATATGAATCAACTCAACTTTCATTGCATTTTGTTTAACTGATTTTATGTTTAAATGTAATCTAATCAAGTGGAGGTGCTGTTTTCTGCAGATTGATATCTAAGTATTCTGGTTAATGTTTAATAAACACATCAAACACATGTGACTATCCATTTATTCTTCACTGACAGTAAACATCTGATACATAGATATTCTCTAAAATTCATTTTCGCTCTGCTGTTTGAGCCAAAGGATTTAAATTACTTTATAAAATAAACCACATTCCAGGTGGATCTCGGCTGTGATCTGTATCTGTCTATCCCTTCGGATCACTGCCATTTTACAGACATTTAGAACAAATTAAAACCACTTGACTTTTCTTAGCCTAGTTTTTTCGCCTGTGTCCTAGGGACCAGATGGTAAATATCCAGACTAGATGAACTGTATGGTAAAAAAAGAAAAAAAAACATGTTTCCTCGTGGATACATTAAACTGTGGAACTGGGATCAATGTTTAAAATAATTATAGAAACAGAAAGAAAGTAATAACCATCCCAGATTTGAGAGACTGAGTCTGATGGGGATTACTGGATGCAAATGCTTCATTAAACATTTTCTATATCCATTCTGACAGAGCTGCTATATTCAGTCCAACTTGTACATTTTGTTCTCCATGTTTATTGTTCCAACGCCAAAAAAGGAATTCTTTAGTATCTCTGATATTTGAATGGTCTTTGGTTTTCTGCTGACCAGTGAATTCTATTTACTGTACATAAAATATCTGCTATAAATGCCTTATACAATTTTTCATAAAATACATTGCATTGAGTTCACTTGGTATAAAAACAGAGCGAAATGTAATAGTATACAACTACTATACCCAAGTCATTAAACACCTCTTGCTTGTGCATAAAATTATGCTTGTCCCTAATGAGCTCAAAAAGCAAATGAAGTAACCAGCAAGTGTAGCATATCAGATAGTTTTCGGCAATTTGCAGCATTTTAAATCCTAAGTTACAAATTTTGCTTTTTGAGCTCTCTTCGGATGGTGAAACAAAACACAATTTTGACACAAAACCGGGAAGGCCTATAAGTGGAGCAGAACAATATTAGTGCTATTATGGGTTAACATCACAGCATGCCATTTTACAACTTTCTAATTTACTTCTATTATCAATTTTTCTACATTATCTTGGTATCGTTTGTTAAAAAGCAGGGATACAAGCTCAGAAGCGTGCATGCGTCTTGTGCACTATATAGCAGCAGTTTTGCAAGAATGTTATCCATTTGCAAGAGCACTAGATGGCAGAATTATTTCCTGTCATGTACCTAGGTATCTCTTCAACACAGAATATTATGGGAACAAAGCAAATTTGATAACAGAAGTAAATTGTCAACTTTTGTTTTAAATTCTATGCTCTGTCTTAATCACAAAAGAAAATGTTTGTGTTTCAAGAAAACCCGGCTGACAAATAATGGAAATAGGGCACATTTGACCCCCACTTCCTAGGAAGTAATGGTTAGTTCTGAGGAGAGGGGTGGGAGCTAGAAGGGGGGGTTAAATACCCCTGAAAGGGAATGATGGTGCAGTTGAGCCCAGGAGCAGCACGGTAGGAGGAGTTTTTTCTCTTACCTGGATGATGGAGGCGTTGTTATTCGAGTTGTTGGTGGCAGCGAGGCGGAATGGCGAGGCGTGGATCCGGGAGTGGCTGGGAACGGCTGGTGAGGCAGCAGCAGGAGCTCCGGCTGGGGATGCAGCAGTAGGCAGGAGCAGTGGACAGCCGGCCAGGAGGTCGAGGCCACCAGAGAGGCTGAGTCCAGACATCTACGTCGCCAGGCCTAGGAGAGGGAGCAGCGGGCTTGGCGGTCCAGCGGAGCAGCCAGTGAGGACGGAGGCAGACAGAGGACGTTGCTCGGGAGTGGAGGGCGACTTGCGGCATAGGAGCCTGGTGCTGGGCGTGGAAGATGGAGGTCGGTGAGAGCCAGGAGGAGTGTCAAGGGCAGCGGTAAGTACCAGCTGAGCTGTCGAATACACAGGGAGGCAGGGGCTGTAATGGGGGCCATAGATAAGGCTGGATGCTTGGGGTACCGGGGGTTTGTTGTATGAGGATGGGGAGCCACGTGGAAGGCCTCTCGGTAGTTGAAGGGCCGTAGATGGGGGTTGGAGGAGGCCATAGATGAGGCGTAGGAGAAAGAAATGGGGGATGCCCGGTCGGGCCGTGGGATGAGACCTGGGGAGTGGTTTAAGGGCGGGTTTAGGCCGCAAATAAGGCCGAGGAGAGAAGATTAGGTGTTCAGGGGCCATTAGGCACGTAAGGCCCAACAAAAAAGGGTAGTAGGTTTCATGAGATAGGATTTTGTGGGTGTGGCAGTTGCAGCCGCTAATAAAAAAAATAAAAAAAATAAAAAATGAGATGAAGGGAGGTTCTCTTCAGGGAGAAATAGGGAGAGTTAGAGAACAGTGAGGGGGAAGTTAGGGGAGCAGCAGGGGTGGATCAGGGCGTAGTCTGGGTGCGGCTAGACTGAGGGTGATCACCGCTGGAATAGGAAAGGGGGGGGCTGATCATGTGAGGCAAGGGGATATTTGGGGTTAAGTCACCTTCCAGGGAACAGAAAGGGGCAAGGCCATAGGGGTTTTTTGTGCAGTGAAGGCCAGAGTAGAGCACATGGGGGGTGTTTGTTGTTAGTGGGAAGGGTGTCAGGGTGTGCTGGCCATAGGTAAGTAGTTCAGGGCCGGGGAGAGGGAAAAGGGGGGTGAAGGGAACATGGGGGCTCTATTAATTAACTCAGGGTTGAGGAGGCTCTAGAAGCCAGGACACTTGAAGCCGGAGTATAACAGGAGCTGATTACGGAGCCGCCGCTGGAGTTGGAGGCCAGCGGCGACTTCGAGGAGGAAGTGGAGGATCCATTGGAAGGGACATCTGCGGGACTTGAGACGGCTGGCCAGGTAGGATGACTTTCTGCTCTGGCACAGATCCTACAATTGTTGTCTCCCCAATGGAGAGAGGGGGGGTAGTGCAGAGGGACCAGGGGCAGATGGGAGGAGGGGATCTGGGGGGGATCTCAATGATTTGTCTTCATCTCAGGCAGCAGGTTCCGAAGGCAGAAGGGGGAGAGGTGTTTCTCCCCCTGTCCAAGCGGGGACGTCCGGCAGACGCCGGAGGTCAAGGTCTCCTTTAAGGCAGCCACGCGGAGGTGGCTTTTCCGATTCCCCAACTTGGGCACGAGTGGAGAGGGACGTGGAAAGGAGCAGGTATGGCAGGGGGCAGTCCCCTGCAACGCACGATAACATGCGGAGAAGACAGGACATGAGAGCAGTAGCGGAGTTGGAGACCTCAGGAGGGACGCAGTGGCAATTCGAGAGAACAGACCAGTGACGGTGCAGCAGCCAGCAGGTGAGGTGATGACTGGGGGGGCTCCTGTGTTGAGTGGATCGGTGAATGGCGAGCGAGAAAGGATTGTGGCAGGTTTAAAGGGGCTACTAGCGGCCTTGGAGACACCCAGCGTGGGAAGCTCAGTGGCGGCGGCCTGGGTGGCACAAGGGTCGGGGATGCCGGGAGGAGGTCAGCCGGTGAGCGGCGCGGCAGGTAGTGTAGGAGTGGTAGGGACACCGGTGGCAGGTGGAGAGGTGATTAGAGAGACGGAGGGAGCCCTTAGAAGGCCATATCTATGCTCGGTGGGACCCCTGGGGATTCACTTGACGAGCGAGTTGAGGGAAAAAATAGGGAAGAGGGAATTTGTGGAGATATTNNCTTATTACCGCTAGAGCATGTGCTGGAGGTAAAGGAGGATGAGAAGGAGAAGGGCAAGAAGGAGGAGAGAAAAAAATGGTGGAGTAAGTTTGGGAACTGGTCACGGGCCTTCTGTATTATGGCCAGCGTGATCTGCAAAAAATTCCCAGACCAGGGAGCCTTGGGGGGATGGCGTGGTGGAGGTATGATGAGGGTTTCCGGCAGCGGATGGCGGTGCGGCCGGAGATGAGATGGGATGACAGGGACATGAGGATATGGTTGGAGATGATGACCCCCTTACGGGGGAATCATTCCTTTCAAGGTTATGGGCAAGCGAGTGGGATTGGAGGAGCAGGTAGTGGAACTGGGGCGGCCATCTGTAAAGGTTTGTGCTTCCAGTTTAACAAGGGGCAGTGTAGATTCGGAGCCTCGTGCAAATACAAGCATGAGTGTTCTGGCTGCGGCGGAATACATTCCGTTGCAAAGTGCTTCAAGAGAATTAGACAGGGGACCAGGGGAGGTGGGTGCAGCGGGCACGGACACCGATGAGGGTAGAAATGATGGTGCCGTGGCTTGAGGTGTACGCCCATGAGCGGAGGCACACGGGGGATGCAGAGTTAATTTTAATAAGGCTTCAGTACGGGATTTCTAATCCCGTTCAGGGAGCAGGCCGGGGGGGGGGTTTGGCGGGGAATTCGAAGTCGGGTAGGGAGTACCCAGAAGTGTTGCGGGAAAAATTGTGGAAGGAAGTGAAACTGGGAAGAATGGCGGGTCCATTTCGGGACCCGCCGTTGCCAAATTTGGGAATGGTTCCCAAGAAGGCGGCGGCACAGTTCCGGATGATTCATCACCTGTCCCACCCGAAAGGGTTATTGGTCAATGATGGTATTGACCCGGAATTGGTTTCAGTCAAGTATGCGTCTTTCGATAAGACCATTGCAGTTGTGAGAGCAGCAGGTAAGGGGGCGTTTATGGCGAAGGCAGATGTGGAATCAGCCTTTCGTCTGTTGCCGGTTGTATGTTCGAGGACCTCTTTTTTGTGGACCTCTGCATCCCAATGGGATGTTCAATTTCCTGCTCTTACTTTGAAAACTTCAGTTCATTTGTAGAGTGGGTGGTGAAGAAAAAAGCGGGGAAGTCCTCAGTAGTACATTACTTAGATGATTTCCTGTTTGTTGGCCCGGGGGGGTCGGAGGTGTGCGAATTGTTGATCAGGGTTTTTGAAGAGGTAACGCAGGAGTTTGGTATCCTGGTGGTGGCGGAAAAGTCAGAGGGTCCGTCTACATTGTTGAGCTTCCCATGGATTGAATTGGATTTGGTCAGGATGGAGTGCAGACTCCCGGAAGATAAGATCCGGGATCTGCGGGTAGCAATTGACAGTAAGAAAGTCGTGCTCAGGGAGGTGCAGTCGTTATTGGGGAAACTGAATTTCACTTGCCGAATTATACCCATAGGACACGTGTTTTGCCGCAGAATGTCTCTGGCAGCAGTGGGGGTATCCAATCTCGGATACCACATACCACATTCGGCTGTCAAAGGCAGTGAAGGAAGATCTGAGAGTCTGGAAAGTCTTCTTAGAAGATTTTAATGGTAAATTGATAATGCAGGAGAAAGGGTGGTCGGACGACCAGTTGTGCTTATACACAGATGCCTCGGGGGCCCATGGCTTTGGGGCGTATCTGAACGGACGGTGGTGCACGGGGGTGTGGCCACAGGAATGGGCGGAGTGGGGACTGACAAAGAATTTGACGTTCTTGGAGCTGTTTCCCTTGGTAGTAGCCCTGCAGATTTGGCCAGAGCGGTTGAGTAATTAAAGGGTGTGCTTTCACTCCGACAATTTGGGTGTGGTCTGGGCAATCAATCGCTTGATGGCTAACTCGCCAGCGGTAATACGGTTGCTGAGGGTTTTCGTGTTGGAGTGTTTGCGTTGCAATATCTCTTTCAGAGCAGTGAACGTCCCAGGGCACTTGAATGTGATTGCTGATTCTTTGTCCCGATTTCAGTGGGATCGGTTCTGAGAGGTGGCCCCAGAGGCGGATCGGATATGGAGGGAGTCGAATGTCCAGTGGATCTTTGGCAGCTGGGTTGCCAGGAGTGCTGAGTTTGGTAAAAGGGGAGCTGGCCCCTAGCACATGGAGGGCTTACGCTCAAGTGTGGCAGTTGTGGTAGGATCTGGCGAGGCTGGAACAGTTACAGGAGGATAGGGACGGTTGCCTGAGGAGGCTGTTGGAGTGGATAAGGAGTTGGGATAGGGCAAGGCTGTCGCCTTCAGAGATTCATAAAAGAATGGCGGCAATGGCATTCCTTTTTCAGATGTTGGGGTGGGAGGACCTGACTAAGATATTTACGGTCCGCATGGCGGTCAGGGGTTTATGCAGGGGAAGATGGCAGGTGGATGGTCGTAGGCCGGTGACTTTTGTCATTCTACAGGGATTGGTGGCTCGGTTATTTGATATCTGCTATTCACGGCACAAAGAAATATTGTTCAGAACAACGTTTGTACTGGCGTTCTTCGGTGCCTTCAGGGTGTCCGAATTGATGGGAAGGAACCGTCAAGACCCAAATGGCTTGGGGAGGCAAGACGTGGTGTTGAAAGAGGGTGTGGTTGAGTTATGGGTTAAGAGGTCGAAGACAGATTAAGAGGGATGAGGGGTGACGGTAAGACTAAGAGAGATCGGGGGCTGTTGTTGCCCAGTGGGAACGGTGCAGGAGTTCTTCAGGGTGGTTGACCATTGCACGGGCCCCCTGTTAGTACATGCAGTAGCGTTATCTAGGTTCCAATTCACGTCGGTGATGCGGAAGGCATTGGCTAAAATGGGAATGAGGGAGGCAGATTTTGGGTCTCATTCATTCAGAATTGGGGCAGCTACAGAGGCGGCTAATTTGGGGTTAGATAGGACAGTTATCAGAAGGATTGGGAGATGGAGGTCTGAGAGATTTCGGGGGTATGTGAGACCGGACCTGGTGTTATAACAGGGGTAGCTGATGGGCTGTAATCTTTTATTTGACAGATCCAGTGAGATGTTGAATTTTAGGACATGCCTATGTTTTTTGGGCAAGGAAGGCAGCAGCAGTAAAGGAAGATGGGGCCCAGATGGGTTTTCCTAGAGACCAAGTAGCTCTGAGATGGTTTAGAATCCGGGGGATGAAGTGGGGCCAGGTAGTGGGGAAAGTGGTGGAATACGCAAGACCACCAAATATACTAGTGATTCATGCGAGTGGGAACAATTTGGGGTTCATGCCCCAAAGGGACTTGGTTGAGGAGATGAAGAATAGTTTTGATAGATTACTTCAGTTGTTTCCAGGTTTAATTTTGATATGGTCAGAAATTGAGAGTAGATTGGTGTGGAGGGCAGCTTTGGACCTTAAGAAACTTGAGGTGTCCAGAAGGAAGGTAAACAGAATGGTGTCTGGGTATGTGAGGAGGTTAGGGGGTTTCGGACTTCACTATGTCGAGTTCGAGGGGGAGTCGAGTAGGTGTTTCTACCTGAAAGACGGGGTGCACCTGAATGAGGTGGGGTTGCACCTTTTCAACTTTACACTTAAGGAAGGGATTGAAAAGGCCTTGGCTTTGTGTGGTGTTACTCGCTGAGGGACGAGTGGTGGCGGGGTGCTTGCTATGGTCTGTTGAGGCTTACGCCTGATGGATAATGGCTGGTACTCTGGTCGGTATCAGAAAGGAAGAGTGATGGTGGACGCCCCACCCTGTGAAGGGGTGGGGGCTTATAGCGAGGACAAAAAGCAAGCACTGAGGGTTTTAAGAAAACAAAAGATGTTTGAAATGTTGAGAAGTTAAGAGGTTAACTTGTTGATTGTTTGTTTTTAATACATAAGCTGCGGCCTTTTCTTTCCCAACTTGGTGGTCTTGTCTTGATTGTAAAAGGGGTGGAATGGATGACTTAGAAATGTGGGGTTGGCTGTATTGAAATGTTTTTTTTAAAATATTTAAAAGTTCACCTCACAGCGTAAAGTTACACAGAAGATATTGCAGCCTGGGTATCGATTGTGCCCTAAGGCAGTTGCCTTAGGGCGCCCCCAGCAGGGGGGCGCCAGATCTGCCTGGCTGCCAGCATTGAGTAGTGAAAAATGTATGTGTGCACAGCGCACACGGGACACTGACTGAATGACACACTGTCAGGAAACTTCTTCCTACATAAACCATACTTGCTAACTGTGTAATTGTATTTTATTAATTTATTTTGCAGCATTTTTGCTAATATATATGCTATTGGGCACGCACTGAGCAGCAATGCTATTATGCAGCACGGGCTGCTCGCTGCTGCTGGGCAGGGGAGGGTGTGCACCGCGTGCGGGTGACAGTCACAGGAACAAGGCAGACAGGCAGGCTGGGAGCTCAGTAGCTCACTTCTTCTCAATTGCACATCAGCAGCGCGTAACGCCTATGCCTATCTGACATAGAGAGACTGTTAGTCAGTGGCTTCATGGAGCCTGGAGGGGGCGGACCGATAATGTGGAGGAGCCGACTCTGAGGGAAAGTTGGAAACAAATGTCACATGCAGATCAGTGGTCGGATGCTGGCATCTCGTGAGTTGTGAGTGACTGTCACGTCACTGACAGTGATGCCCACCCAGATGGCCAGATCGTAAAGTGAGAGGTAGGTCTGGTAAATATGGCAGATTTATTTAATTATATATAACAGAATTCCTGGCTCTGACTGTATTATTATTTGTTTAATTGTTTTAGCATAAAGCTAGCTAATATTTACTACCCTAACCCTACTCATTTATGGCAGCTTAGCTAATATACACACATATGGTGGCACTGGCTAATACACTCATATATGACATGACAGCAATTATACACATATGGTGGCTATTATTATAATTATTACTGTATTAGCCACCATATGTGTATATTAGCTGGCCTGTCAAATCAGAGTATTAGCCACCATATGTGTATATTAGCTATTTAGCTGTCATATCATATGGTACGGCCACCACCATGACATATGTGATCCTTTACCGTTTGTGGTCAGTGGGTTGTGCTATGATTGCCATCCTAATTGATATTAATAAGGAAAGATTAAAACATACTATCTGGAATCTTGATGATCCACCTCTTAAAGGAATGAGTTATGGGAAATATCTATGGAAAAGGCCAGTAGTCTATAAGCCAATGGATGAACTGTGAACAGCATTGCATCACAATATGGCAAAACCAATAAATTCCATAGAAGCAAGGACAATGCTTGCTTTTCAGTTAAATGATTTTCAGGGAAATATATAAAATTGAACTTATTCTTGTACCTTATGCTGCATTGTTATATCAATAATACATAAAAAAAAGAATGAAGTTTATTGTTTTCTCAGCTCATTCCTTGGTTGTACTTGCTACAAATGCTAATGAGACAGAATCTGGTTCAGAAAGTTAGGAGATATATTTTATATTCAGAACTAGGGCATGATGACCAGAATAGTCATGGAAAAGTACCTTACTGAAGTGAATTAAGAAAACTATTGCATTCATATCAGATTTTTGTGTTGAAAGACTAGAGGAAATTACATAAATGTTAACTATGTAGTTCCTTAATTCCTTTTTAGCATCATTGTTAGGGCCTAGAAATAAAAGACTATGTGAAAGTGAAGTGAAATAGCATTCATACTTTTTCTATCATAATATATTTAATTTTTCCTCTTACAAATAGAAGTACTGTTTAAAACTACAGTAATACACATAGGGGCACAGATTGTACTGGCTAACTAATGTTTATTAACTTATAGATACAAGTCTCTAGCAGATTTCCTTATTGGTGTAGATATATATTAAGAAGTATCTTAAAGGGACACTGAACCCAATTTTTTTCTTTCATGATTCAGATAGAGCATGCCATTTTAAGAAACTTTCTAACTTACTCCTATTATTATTTTTTCTTTGTTCTCTTGCTATCTTTATTTGAAAAAGAAGGCATCTAAGCTAAGGAGCCAGCAAATTTTCGATTCAGAACCATGGACAGCACTTTTTTATTGCTACTGTCCAATCAGCAAGGACAACCCAGGTTGTTCACCAAAAATTGGCCGGCATCTAAACTTAGATTCTTGCTTTTCAAATAAACATACCAAGAGAATGAAGGCAATTTGATAATAAGAGTACATTAGAAAGTTGCTTAAAATGGCATGCTCTACCTGAATCGCAAAAGAAAAAATTTGGGTTCAGTGTCACTTTAAGTAAGTTATATACTTAAGAAGTATGTTGTTAGACCCCAATCTATCTTTTGGCCTCCACATAGAAAAACTTGCATCTAAACTTTATCCAAAACTAAGTGCCCTGTACAGAAACAAATCCTGCCTCAGCCCTACAGTAAAGGAAAAGATTGTACAGCAAATGC
>CAJPDP010095100.1:0-11237 GCA_905336975.1 Bombina variegata variegata | reverse complement strand
CAATAAGATGACAATTAAATAAATAAGGTACAAATAAGTTTACAATATAATACAATAATAAGTGTATAACAATGTAAAGCTAGCTGATAATCAGACTAGCTGAAATTAAGTGAATTAAGTGATAGTGTGTGCCGGCACACTATATGTCCCTATAACAACGTTGTTGATACAAGTCCCAATCAGATCCAAATAATATTGTCCCAATGTTGAATTGAAAGTCCCAATGTAGCCAGTGTTCCTTGTTGGATGTAATCCCGTTATAATAAAGTTATTCTGTTATAATAAGGTAAACAAGCGCTAGAAATCCGGAAGTAACCTATAGGAAAAAAGAAGAAATATCAATCTACCAATTGTGTATACAAACTAGGGGCTATCAGTAATCGACTCACCCAAATGTTATATCCTAGATAAATATGAAGCCTCACAAATTATTTTCCGAACACGTCTACGCGTTTCAGCCCTATAAAAGGGCCTTTCTCAAGACTGAGTGAGGCTAATGTGTTAAGTGTATTTAAAGGATGGGTTGTCCAATCATCATCTGGACTACCCACCTCTGTTGGCGTCAAAAGATTTTTCAGAATCGGCTGACCTCGCGGCTACGTGTGATGTCACTTCCGGTTGCGTCAAATGACGTCATATCCGGTCTTGTGATGGTTACTTCCCTATTTCAGAGCGACCATCTTTGTTAGGGGCAGACTCTAAATTATATTGGCAAATGTTAGCCAAATATTAATGGCTGAATTTAACTGATAGTAAGTAAATGAAATGTTATGTGTTTCCCATTTGGGTATTAGTCTGAAAATAAATATATTTAAAAGAATTTTAGGCTATATATCATCTAGAATTTACAATATTACACATTATTATTTGCTATTATCTAAAAAACAGAAGTTAAATCAGTTCTTTTTTAAATCTTCATATACATTATAAATTTTTTAGGAATATTTTGTTATGGAATAATTAAAAAGATCATAAAAAGATCACGATAATTAGAATCCCTCTCCTAAAATTTAAAAATAAATTAAAACCATATAAATAATTACATATATATATATATATATATATATATATATATATATATATATATACACATCATATAATAATAGTTTATAATTATATAGGTGTATAAAAACATATGCAAAGAGTAAACATAGACTTAATCCTCTAAAACTGATAAATGGAAGTGGATATGAAATTGAATATTAAAATAATTAATTATAATCAAATAAATTGTAAAACGATGGGGCTAGGCATGGTCTAAAGCGATGTTTTATTGCAAAAGGATATAGCTAGTATGACAATACATGCTAAACTTTTAAAAATCGCCTCATGGACTGTCAAGGTGGATTAGAATAGATGTACTCTCTCAAAGTTAGCATTTAATCACTTAGGATGAATGCAATCCAAATTAAAAA
Source organism: Bombina variegata variegata (assembly GCA_905336975.1). NCBI lineage: Eukaryota > Metazoa > Chordata > Amphibia > Anura > Bombinatoridae > Bombina > Bombina variegata. Next base: position 9,822 of record CAJPDP010095100.1, on the reverse strand, counting down.
TCCATTTGGATTCAGTCCTAAGTAGTCTTTGTTCCATATCTCCCCCTCTCCAATCTTTAAATAATTTGCTTATCCCCATATATTTAAAACTATCTGCACTACCTCCATATTTTTCTTTAAAATGTTTATACATAGGCAGATAAGTTTTTTCATTTTATCTGCAATAGGTGCTCTCAAATTCTTTCTCTGAGCTGTCTTGTGGTCTGTCCTATGTACTGCAGGCCACATCCACATTCAATGAGGTAAACTACAAATTTGTCAGTGCATCTAATTGTCTGATTGACTTTAAATACCTCATCTGAGATTTTAGACTTGAAAGTGTCTGTCTTTTTACCATGCTCACATGCTTTACATTGTCGGCACTGAAAGAATCCCTCTAGCCTTTTGCCCGTTATACCTAGAATGCTAGTGGGTTTATGATTCATTGGGACACTAGGGGTTAGAATGGACTTTGGATTATTGGCTTTTTTATAAATGAACTGTGGTTGTATGGTCAAATGTTCCCCTATAATATTATAATATCATCATCTTTCAGGAGATGCCAATGTCGTAATGCAATTTTCTCAATAGTCTTTCTCTTTTCACTATAATGAGTGATAAATGGTACTCTCAAACTTGCTTCATTGTCCACAGGTTTTTTGGATTTATAAGCCAAGAGGGTATCTCGACTCTTTGTATATTGTTAATCTCACTAATAGTGTGATCTATGAGGATTTGGTCATAACCTCTCTCTAAGAATCTTTCTTTTAGTATTAGGGATTGTTCTTGCCACTTGTCATCACTTGAACAGTTTTTTCTAATCCTCATAAATTGTCCCTTAGGGATATTCGAGATCCATTTGTTATGATGACAACTGGTCTGATGAATGTAGTTGTTGCAGACCACCTCCTTAAAGAAGGTGGACGTCTCAATTTTCCCATTTGCCACCCTTATATCCAAATCTAGGAAGGTGATATGATTCTTACTGATTTAATGAGTGAACTTCAAATTCATTTAATTTAACTTCATAACATCTAATGTATGTGTCAAATCCTCAAGACTACCTTTCCACACCATGAGCAAATCGTCAATATATCTCTTATAGAGGACCAGGTCCGCACTAGCTGGGCATGAGTCCCAAAAAAGGGATTCCCATCTACCCACATATAGATTAGCATAGCTAAGCACAAACCTGGTCCCCATAGCTGTTCCACATATTTGACGATAGAATTTGCCCTCACAGTTAAAGTAATTATGTCTCAATATATGATCTATTCCATCCAATATGAATGTTCTCTGTGCCTGTGGCATATTAGTATCTTTATTTAGGTAATATTCAACGGATTCGAGACCCTCTTTATGTGGTATGCAGGTATAAAGTGATGTTACATCACTAGTTATCAATATATACCTGTCATTCCATTCCATATTATTTAGAATATTTAATACTTCTGTAGAATCCCTCAGGAAGGATTGTAGTGATTTTACACGAGTCTGTAAATTCTTACCAATGTATTGAGATAAGTTACTTGTTAGAGAGCCTATACCCGATATTATTGGTCTCCCCGGAGGGTTATCCACACTTTTGTGGATTTTGGGCAAATAATAAAACACTGGTATTTTAGGATGTTTGTTTGTTAAATAATTGTATTCTTTATTATTAATAATACCCATGTTATTTGCCTCTAGAAGTATATTATCCAGTACTCTCTTATATTTGTCTGTAGGATTCTTTCTTAACAACTCATAGGTTTCTTTATCCCCTAGAATTCTTATAAATTCCTGAGAATAGTCATCTTTGTTAAGAATCACTATCCCTCCGCCTTTGTCAGCTGGTTTAATGACAATCTCCTTATTTTGTTCTAGTTTAGTGATAGTGTCTAATTGCTTTCTACTTAAATTCTTTTTCTGGGGATTCAGTGATTTCAATTTCTTAATATTGTTACACACCATAATTTTGAATGTTTCAATGGCTGGTCCTTTGCAAATTGTTGGATAGAAGCGAGACTTAGGCTTCAAATCTGTATGTACATAATTGTTACTATTGGTATTGCTTTGGATACTGGTTCTCTCTAAAGGAGTTTTTAAGAAACACCTTTTTAGTGTGAGCTTCCTCACAAATTCTTTAGTGTTAAGGTATGTTTGAAATTTGTCTAGTCCTCGTGATGGTGCATAGGAAAGACCTAGACTTAGCACTTTTTTCTCCTCCGGTGAGAGGGTAACTTTACTCAGATTATAAATTCATTTAATGTCATCTCTAGTATTTGAAGTGATTTCGGCATTAGTATTGGGTCCTATACCTATTGATCCAATTACTGGACTGCCCAATTTTGTTCTGTTCTTGGATCTAGTACCTGCTCTTTTACCCCAAAGTGTCTTCTTTTTATAGGGGTATCTACATCTTCCAACACTATTTGTTTTCTTTTTCCCCCATTCGGGTCTCTTATTGGGATATTTTAATGTCCCATCCCTAAAAAAGAGGAGGTGGATGCTGTATTTTCACCCTCTATGAAGGTTTCTCTGGATGGATTAATAGTTTCATAGGTATTGGTGTAGCCAAAGATAAAAACCTATTAGATGTTCCCTTAAAATTTTCTTTCCAATCTAATTGTAGTCCCCTAGCATCCCCTTGACGATTTTGTTAGTTAGCATAATTGGATTGGTATCGTTTATGTGACTGTTGATATTGATTGTTCTCCCTATAATATCTATTATTATTAGAGCTTTAGTTCTCATAATTAAACTGATCTTGGTTATTGGATTCCCTTACTTGATAAGTATGGGTAGATCCATTCGAATATCTATGTTCATTGGGGTGTGGTTTAAAATGTGATTTAAAATGTCCCCTTCTTGGATAACCTTGAAATCAGTTAGGATAACCAAAGTAATCTTGTGATCTCTGATTTAGATTAGATTCGTATTGGTTAAAAAATTGGTTGTTGTGGTCATGATTATAATTCTGACCTGGAAAGTTTGTAGGTGTGTGTGGATGTCTCCTATACCCATTGTCATATTGGGATTGTCCTCTTATATGATTAGCATTGTATTATTTATAATGTGAATTTTAAAATTCAAAGTGTTAGATGATGGATACATGATGGAGCTGTGTCCAACTTGTCTCCCTTGATATCTATAGGTATGTTTTGTTGGAGATCTACCAAATCTTTCATCTTTCTTTTGTGTTGATTCGGTATTTGGAGATAAATTTGTTTCTATTATCCCCATATTGGGTTTTGAATTGATATTATTATCATTAGCCTCTTGGGCATTATTTAGATCTCTGATTATCTTCTTAGTCTTTTTGGCAATGGTATCATCTTTAAGTTTATTAATCTTAGTGTACAAATGTTCCTGTTTTTCTTTGAAAGTTTTAGAATCTCTAAAAAGTTCCATATTTTTCTCTTCATTCTGGATATCAGAGTCAATATGTGTCAATAAGAGTTCTTTATATTTTATAATGAGCTTCATTAGTTCTTGTGAAGCTTCTTTAATAATTTTATCCCAGTTGTCAGAGAAATCTTTGGAACTTGTATTAAAAGAACATTCTTTCACAATTCTTAAACCCTTGGGTACAATATTTAAATCCAGACATTTTTTCAAAAAGGAAATCTTAATTTTGTACTTGGTTTCAGAAATCAACAATTTCTCAAGATTTTTAAAAATAGTGTTGATATCAATTACTGTATTAGTTCCTGTAGTGTTATCCCTATTTAGAGCAATGTTGATATCTGAATTCACATCTGCTCTTAGATTGCTAATAGAGAGAGTGGAATCCATCCTACTGAATAAAAATTATAATAATTGTAAATAAACCTTTAACCTGGCAGCCGTTAACTAACGTTAGGATGAGACAATCTAATGAGCAGAAATAAATAGTAAACGGCGCCTAAGTAGAATACAAGCTTACTATAAAAGATTTCCTAACAAAATCTATATAAGGAGATTACAAGAGACAGTGATTATAGGAGCATCAGAGGCTAAAGTATTACTAGGTCAATTAAAAGAGGCAACTTAAACAACTAACCACAATGTGTGATGAATATACGTGTCATCAAATGACCAAATACACATAAAATATAAAATAATAATGAATTTAATTACAAATCAAATAACATATATTAAATAACAACAAAGATGGTAATAACAAATATTACCTAAGCATATTAAAAAATTAAATAATAGGATCAAGCTATTTAACTGGAATGAAATTAAATACGATGTAGTCCAAATTGGGACGTAGACCAATGAGCTAAGGACCACCTATATTCTAAATCGGTGTTCTAAATAAGTGTTTTCTAAATAAGTGTTTTCTTCACCTGATACATATAAACTGGATGTCAAATTATATTAGACGATATATAACATAGATCACCCTACGTGTATAATATATATAAATAAATGATATGTGACAAGTGTCAATAGATGAACAATAAGATGACAATTAAATAAATAAAGTACAAATAAGTTTACAATATAAGTAATTTAAATTAGCATACAATAATAAGTGTATAACAATGTAAAGCTAGCTGATAATCAGACTAGCTGAAATTAAGTGATAGTGTGTGCCGGCACACTATGTCCCTATAACAACGTTGTTATAGGGACATAAAGTGTGCCGGCACACACTATCACTTAATAGTCACTCTCCTTGATAGGAACTTTTGTAATGCAGCTGAGGCAAGTGAAATCTCCGGAGCAGAGCCCCGACCCTCCAGAGAACTGTGTGGGAGTTGAGAAAGTCCTTGCGTGTCCGGATGAGTGTGTAGGGTAGCAGTAGCTACCGGCTTCTGTTCCGCTTCAGGAGTGCACTTTAGCAAGAAGGGACCAATTCCCCTGACGATCTCTTATGGCACACTAGTGTGCCGCGGCACAGTGGTTAAAAATCGCTGTTCTAGACATAGATATCTCTATCTAAGAATACCATGAGAACAAAATAAATTTGATTATAGGAGTAAATTGGACACTTTTTAAAAAAATTGTATGCTCTGAATCACAAAAAAAATATTTTTTTGGGTTTCATATCTCTTTAAGTGTGAGAAACAAATAAAATGTCATAGCATAGGTCAATATGTTGCAAACCATTCTAGGAGTATATGCTGAGGGTACATTCTAACTAAGGGCTAGATTACAAGTGGAGCATAAATTAGCATTCCCACTTGTGTGTTAACCTTGCTAGATGGAGGCTTTTTGTGCGTTGCGCTCATATTACAAGTTGAAAGTAAAAAGTTTGAACACGAGCACTCCGATGCATGCAAAATGTGGAACTTTGACTATCACGACCGCTGTTTCATAACTGCTGTTTCCGGAGAGCCTGAAGGCTCGTGTGGAAACAGGGGCATCAAGCTACATTCGGAGCTTGATAATTCGTACCCCATGTCTTTTCTGCTCTTTCTGTCTGCCCTTCTCCTCAAACTGCCTGCATGTCCCTATAAAATAATGCCCACCCTATTTATAACTTACTCACCCTTCTCTCATACCCTATGATGTCCTATCATTAACTACTATGTCTCCTTCCCCATCTAACTCTTCTGTCTCCAATTATACCCACTCCTAAATGTCTCACTTTTACCTTCTCCCACTCACACTGCTACTACTGCTTGCTGCTTGTGACATCTCTCCTAACCCTGGCCCTGCAGCAATCACCACAGATTAGAAGAATACGCCTCTCTTTCTTGTTGGATAAAAATCAGAGGAGGCCTTGTCAGGACATTCTCTGCTGGTGTATACCCCTTTAAATATTTTCTATAAATCCTTGCACCTCCCANNTTAATTTGTTTGGTAGTGTAGTGTAATGATTTCACATGAAACTTCCCACTCCTGGAGGACTTCATCAACCAATCTACTGGTATCACAAAATCTACACCTTATAACGTCTTCACCATTGTATTGCTGCCCTTGGTAATTACGGATTACCTGAATCTGGATTACCTGAATACCGGATACTACTAAGCAGACGTAAGGCTCCAGCAAGGTTTCCAGTCTTCTTATTGTTGCGGTGTTTAAACCAACCTCTGCCTGTATAATATATTGCTTTTAGCAGCTTCTATAAAAACTGTATCCTCCAAATATGCAAGCTTAATAGTTGCTAGCAAGCTTTCTACTGCAACTGCTGCAGTTCCTATCAGATCCTGCTTCTGAAATCTGCAAACCAAGACTGTCAGCATTTCCAGCTCTCTGATTGGCAGATCTGCACACACCCTCTCTGCAGAGTCACAGAAAACACACAGAGCCGATTCCAAGCCTGCCAGCATTTCAGCCTCTCCCATTGGCTGGCTATCACACACCCACTCTGCAGAGTCACAGAGAACCACGGAGCAGATATTCAGCCTGCATGTTTACACTGCTGCAAATACCTACGTTTACCATCAGAGGCTACAGCAGGATTCTCATTCGATCTGCTTATAAACAAGTAAAGAACTTTCATACTACTAACTAAAAACGGAGATACAACATCCTCTTCCTACAACATAGCTGACAAAGCTATAGTAAGATATACAGGACTCATTCTCTCCTGTAACAAAATAACAAACAAACACTTAACAAATGTGTATACTACATAGAAATCCTGTCCAGTAATAAGTAATAAGTAGTCTGCAGTTGTGATCCATTGACTTCTTTATTCATCACTGAGAGGTGTGACGGGCCTTAAGACTTATTTTACCCTGTTCTTCTTTGCATGACTCCATCTCTAATCTAAGGAAGGAAGGACAAGTAGTCAATGGCTTCCTCAAAATGTACATCTATCCTTTCCGGATCCTCTTTAGTCACCTCCTCATTACAAATAGGTATATCAGTGCTCTGTTTAAAGAATTTTTTGAGTGTAAGATTCCTTACAAATCTGTTTAAATCCACAATTGTTTCAAATAGATTAAAATTCATTGAGGGTACAAAACTAAGCCCATATTTAAGAACCTTCTGTTCTTCCTCATCTAATTTGGTATCTGAAAGATTTAATATTGCCATATCTTGTATTTGTTTTTTTGTGTTTGTGCCCTCAGTGTATACCTGTTTCCTCCTACGTATGCCCCCCCTCTTGTGTGGCCTCCTCCTCCTCTTAGGTTTGGCTGGTCCTTCTGAAAAACCTGCATATCTTTTTGTTGGTATGCTACCTGTAGTGTGCCTGGGTCCTGTAATTGATACTTATTTGTCTTAGCCCCTTGGGTGGGTGGGAACTCGCTTGGTCTTAAAATCCCTCTACCTCCTACTGCTCCTGAGATATGTTGATTGAACCCATCTAGATCTAGAAGAGCGCTGGTTGTTGCTTCCTTGTTTCCAGTTGTAAACCGTATTCCTCTTATAGTCCAGAGTGTCCCGCTCAAACTTTTCTTGTTTGACAACATCTATTTCCAATTTCATATTTGTAATAGTTTTATCCAGAATAGTATCCAATTGTATATAGTCCTTTTGATCAATGAACTTATTAAGTTCCTTCTGTAATTCCATAATTTCTTGTCTAAGTACTTCATGTTGCTTTTCATTATAAATAATAATACGGCGCATTAATCTGAAGGAACAATCTGAAAGGATGTCATTCCATTCATCCAAAAAATCATTCTCATTGACATTAACTGGAAAGGTTGGGAACTTTTTCAAACGGAGACCTCTTGGTACTATTTTTAGAGATAGATATTTTTCAAGTGATTTAATGTCCCACCATAATCTGTACTCCTTCAGTAACTTATTTGCCATAATTTGGAATATTTCTCCCACATTGTGCATCCTTAAATTAGTGGTAAATAAATCCTCAATAGAGGGTCTGTGCACTTCATATTCTTCCACTGCTCTTAAAGAAAAGTAGCTAACTGAATAATGTGCAGTATCCAAATTGCAAAAAAATTATTATAATGCCCCCAAAGAAAAAAGAGGGGAAGATATTATGTTAATGCCTGCTGTTGAGGATAAGAGATGAGAGCCGTAATATGCATGTGAGATTGACAACCTTCAGCTGTGTAACGTTACCATGGACACTAAGGGTTAAGGAAAACTACAAAAATTGACAAAGTAAAGTACCCTTACAAGCGCTCAAGTGGTATCATATACAGTATACTGTGAAAAGCTCTGTTAAAGTAAGTTCAATAGACGTTATCCTGAGGAAAAGCATAAAAGCCACAACACAAGTACTTAGAACTTCTGTACCTTACTCTTAGTGTTTGGCGTTGCGATAGCTCCATCCCCGGTGTCTTAAATGGCAGCCTGTTTAAAGAATTTCTTAAATGTAAGATTCCTTACAAATCTGTTTAAATCCAAAATTGTTTCAAATAAATTAAAATTCATTGAGGGTACAAAACTTAGCCCATATTTAAGAACCTTCTGTTCTTCCTCATCTAATTTGGTATCTGAAAGATTTAATATTGTCAAATCTTGTATTTGTTTTTTTTGTGTTTGTGCCCTCAGTGTATACCTGTTTCCTCCTACGTATGCCCCCTCTTGTGTGGTCTTCTCCTCCTCTTAGGTTCGGCTGGTCCTTCTGAAAAACCTGCACATCTTTTTGTTGGTATGCTTCCTGTAGTGTGCCTGGGTCCTGTAATTGATACTTTTTTGTCTTAGACCCTTGGGTGGGTGGGTGGGAACTCGCTTGATCTTAAAATCCCTCTACCTCCCACTGCTCCCGAGATATGTTGATTGCTGGAACCCATATTTGATTGGTCCCCTCCTGTGACCGGTGTGTATGGTCTTGCATAAACCCCTGCTTCATGTACTAATTGTCCCATGCTAGGTGCCTCTAGTGGTATGGTAGAGCCTTTATTAGAGTCTCTTTCTTCACCCGATTCCCCATCGGTATCTGAGAAGGTAACCTTCCTTCTATTCCTCCTTCCTCTAGATCTAGATCTAGAAGAGCACTGGTTGTTGCTTCCTTGTTTCCAGTTGTAAACCATAGTCATCTTATAGTCCAGAGTGTCCCACTCAAACTGTCCTTGTTTGACAACATCTATTTCCAATTTCATATGTGTAATAGTTTTATCCAGAATAGTATCCAATTATACAGTATATAGTCCTTGTGATCAATGAACTCATCATTCAGTAGTCTGTAGGCTTCTGACATATACCAATTGATTACACAGCATGATTTATATAAGCCCTAAGTGGCATCCACCAGGATTGACTGTGCATGCATGGGAAATCAAATCTTGTCATTATTGACAATCGTATTTCCTATAGGTTGATACATATGTTGCCATAGCGGCAATTAAATACAAAATCAATCGTTCGTTTGTGGTGAGAATAAATATAAATTGCTACATAAGTATACATAATTAACTCACACAAAGCTACTATGACTAGCCAACTTGATAATGTTAAAATGTATAAGTGCCAATTTACATCGCTACAGAAGTAATTAGTTTTCACTAACCCATTGGCTTCTATAAAAAAGAAAACAAGTATCTGTCCAATATAGCTACATTAGTTGTTATAAAATTAGACAAGAGATCCTCACAAATGTCTGTCAAACCAGCAGCATACATAATTGTAGATACTCATACATAGATCCATAGATAGCATTGATAAATATATTGAATTCTAAAAAATATATATTGAATTAAAAAAATTCCCAGTATTTGCTACCCATAACAAAATCAAAAGGACTCATATTATATATCATAAAAACAAAAAAACTATTTAAAATATTGTCTGGTCATTGCCAAATGTGTGACAAATATGTATGAATGATGAAATATATCACATATATATAAATACATATAAAACATCTGTATTTTGAGAACTCCAGTTAGACTTTCCTCCTGAGCAGGGCCGCCACTAGAAATTTTGGGGCCCCTGACTTAACCATTGATCAGGCCCCCCCCCTCCCTTTGGCATGTTTTTGACAAAGTGACTAAAACGTAT
>CAJPDP010095025.1:0-14674 GCA_905336975.1 Bombina variegata variegata | reverse complement strand
ACAATCCTGCTTTTAAAATAAAGATATCAAGAGAATGAAGAAAAATTGATAATATGAGTAAATTAGAAAGTTGCTTAAAATTGCTCTATCTAAATCATGAAAGAAAAAATTTGGGTTCAGTGTCCCTTTAAGCGCTGCGGAATCTGTTGGCGCTCTATAAATAACCGATAATAATAATAATAATAATAGTTAAAAGGTACAAATTAAAAGTCATCATAAGACCCTAGTGCAGTAGCAGTCATAAAACCCAGGGCTACATAGCATATACAAGAGTAGATCTTTGTGTGCCAGTTTTCATACCCTAGCGTAACAATTATATGGCAGCCAACATAAATAAAATAATGAAACAGATCAGATGCATTTTCCTTGGACATTTCATAGGTGTAGTTTAGACACCTCAACCTGACCTGACTACTGGAATCTATAACCATATAAACATCATATTTTACTTTCCCTTATAAAGTCAACGCTCTTAAGAGATGTTTTTTAATTATATAAAATCTTGTAAAGTGGATGAATGTTTTTATTATGCATTCTGCTATGCTATCCTTACTATAATTAGTAAATTGCAGCCTTATTCTATATTTTCCTCAACATTAAGTGGGTAGATTTGAATACAGTTTTTGACACATCTAGACTACGTATTGCTTTTTTCCTGTTTAACTTCCTATGGCTTTAAATTTACAAAGACAAAATTATGGACAGATTATCAAAGCAATCATTGCCCAATGAACAGATTGCCAGTTTCCTGGAAGCTTAAAATGTGTGGATTTTTTAAGCCAATACCTGCAATTTTACAAACCTGGGCAAAACACTGGCTTTAATTGTACATTTTTTAAGTGAAGTGTTCTCTTGAATGTAAAATTGTCTGATTAACTAACATGAATAATTTACTTAACCCCCCCCCCCCCAGTAAAAAGAAGCATTTGTTACATCTAGAGATACTTTTTAAACACCACATGTAAGGCTTGAGCAGACTGACACTTTCTGTGTAGCTGTTATGAATTACTATAACAAACTTCATCTGTTGTATATTAAATAATGTCATATGGTGTAACAGAAGACGGCAAAGTTATTGAAGTGTTTCCCATATGCTGTTTCAGTATGAGGACGTTTTTAAAATTCAGAAAGAATTAGTCATTTGTCTGTGCAAACTGTTATTGTTTGTTTTAAGTGTTTGTTTAATCTTGATTTACTTCAATATTGTTTGTTCTTTGCAGTTGGATAATTAAGACTAACATAAGTTTAGTTATCTCTCGTTGCCAACTTGATTTTATCTATGAGAAACGTGTATTCCTCTTTAATTGTATGAATAATTTACCATGGACTAACATGACTGATGCATGTGTTCATATTGGCTGCACCACTGATGTGCATCAGTTATATGATTGTACAGTAGTGTAGGCAGGATACGTTTAAGCGAAGCCCCTATTATCCTCCAGAGTACAATAAAAAAAAATGGTACCCTTATATATAAAGCCCTCAATAACACTGTAGCCTCCTATTAATCCATATCTCCCAGCATTTTACAGATAGTATCAGAGACCAGTAAATAGAGTCAGGGAGATTTGTAGGTAGAGTCAACAGGGGGTGGAGCTGGCATGATGTTGGTGGAGCCAAGTGTTGTTTGGCAGGGATATGGTTGCCCTGTAGCATACCTCAGTAATCCCAGCTTTTGCTTCAGGAACCCAGGACATTCATAACGTTGATGAAGCCGAGGGAGACACAGTAGTACACCCAAAAATGTAACTGTCCTGCAAAATGCAGCACAGTTGTGAGTTTTGCATCTCAGTGCTTGTCTACAAATATTCAATTACCTTCTCCCTTGACTTTTCCCACCCATGTTCCTCTCCAACTATATCACGCTGAGAAAATGCCTGTACATAGGTACACATGCTGCCAAAACACTGCAAAATAAAACCTGCCACTAATACAGTGAAAGCTCTTACAAGAAGTATTTTTGTGTTGCAAAAAAAACGCTCCTTTTCAAAATTGTGCATATTTTATTTACTATTATGTTTCTGAAGGCTCGCAAGGAAACTGCATTGGGGCCGATTGACAGCTTGTTAAATCGGCCTTTAATGTGCTAAATCAACAATAACAAAAAAACTTCCCAAAAATATAAAAGGTAATAAAATACTCAGTGAAAAATACTATGCAAAAAGAAATAAAGACAAAAAAACCCCAGAAACGTAATAGTAATAAAAAATTGTTTTGGGACCTCTGGTCAAAAGCAGAAGCAGTAAAAACAATAAAAAGATTTTTAAGGGGACTTCCGGTGGGCGGGCTTAAAGACAGCAGCTCACTTGTTGAGCTCCGTGTACACTACAAGCTATACAAGCATTTTTATAGCAAATCTAGAGCTCGATCCTGTTTGCCCTTGACAGAGACCATTTCCGGGCAGTAAAGAGGCTGGATTATGCCATCTTCCCCCACCGAAGTCCAACATACAGCAAATATTAAAGTGTGGACAGACTGTCTTAACGGAGATAGCGGCGGCCATATTGGCCTGAGACAGACACAGAGAGGAGTGGAGGGGAAATCGGTGCACTGAAGGTGTGACTGACTGGAACAGATTACCTGCTGGGGCTGGACCAGGCTACCTACATTTGCCACTTTTGTGAAACTTCCAGCTTTTCCCTGCGCGGAAGATCGGCTAAGGGGAACCACGTGGCGCAGTGCACATGCTGCACCTTGGAAAAGTCTGCAATAGGAGAGAAGGTACTGACAATGCCCACCTGAGAGAGGCATTGAATTGCCTGAATGAACAACGGACCTCCATCGCACCAAACTGCAATAAGAGGATCAGAGGGAAGGGAGCGCGAAAACATCAAGCGCCATCTTGCAACATAGCAGATCCCCTGCTTGCTGTATCAACAGACAGACCTGTTGCCTTTGCACTACAACACGATTTCGCCCACAGAAGTGACTCTCTCAGCGGGGGCTAGTAAGACTTTGCAGCAACCTGACAAAGATTTATTCTACTTTGTTTGCCCCTTACTGCTGAAAGGCCTGTTTCACAAAAAACCCTGCACGTGTGTGGGGTCAAGGTGTAAGCACGAGAGGCTGAAGGGGTTGTCAGGGACTGTACAGGTATTTCTGTGGGGAACCCCAGGGAGATCATATTGAAATTGGGGCATAAACTGGAACAAAGACCCCTTAATATAACACTTGGGACTGCCTTTGAATGGGACTGCCTTTGAATATGCTTGGTATGGGTATGTGAAGACAAGCTGGATTGAGATCTGATTGAAGTGTGTACTTTGTTCAAGGTTTCTGTGACTCATAACTGCACATCAGATATCTACTATAATTGTGCTCCATTTGAAACTTATTGGATGCAGTATATGCTATACGCTTGTGATTTACATGCCTGTAAAGTGCTGGTTTAATTAACCATATGACCTTTGTTTTTACAGGGTAGATAGCACTTTTTCACAGAGGTGTTATATATTTAATTTCAAGGCTTCTATGACTCATAACTGCACCTCAGATATCTACTATAATATTGATCCATTTGACACTCATTAGATGCAGCATATGTTGTATACTTGTAATTTACATGTCTGTAAAGTGCTGGTTTAATTAACCATATGACCTTTGTTTTTACAGGGTAGATAGTACTTTTTCATAGGGGTGTTATATATTTACTACTGATATTACTTGCAGGGGTAGTGGTAACTAATTTGTGGTACGTTGCTAAAAAGAATTCATATGTATCTGATGACCCCATTTTAGTAGTGGTACGTTTTAGTGTGTATGGAGAAATACCTTATCCCAACTATAATGGCAAACCGTAACAAAAATGCTGATCGCAGGGCCAAACTAGGATCAGACATTGCTATCCAGGCATCCTTCTTTGAGAGAGAGTTCCGTCGGCAGTAGCTGATGACGTTAGCGCTTCAGCGTGAAAACCAGTCAGTAGTAATGAGGAATGCCGTGAGGCAAGGGAAACAGTGACAGGAGTAGGATTGTCACACTGCGATATAGTGAGTACCAAACAAGTACTTGTAAAGGATGGGAAAGAAGGTACTAAGAACAGGGTATCTGTTGTAGAAGGAAGTTCCTCAATAATCCAGCATGGAGTATTGAGAGGAGGAGCTTTAAATAGGCAGAGCGGAGTAGGTTTCTTAAAGGAACAGATGTGAAGTAAGGGAAACAGCAAAATACTGACATAGCCCCCCCAAAAAAAGGGGAAGGCCTGTCAGGGTTACGGCTATGGAAAAGTGAAACCAATCTAGATGCATTAAGTTTGGTGGCTGGCTCCCAAGAATCTTCCGCATGATCATAACCCTTCCAATGTACCAAATACTCAAGTATGCCTCGGCATCTACGAGAGTCCATAATACTGTTCACAGTCCATAATACTGTGAACCTCATACTAGTCGTCAGTTGATGAAGATACTGGAATCATCATAGGAATAGAGTCATCAGAGAGACAGGGTTTGATCAAAGAAATATAGAAGGTTGGGTGTAATTTATAGGTGTCTGGTAATTGTAAAGTGACGGTTACAGGGTTTTGATAGCAATTATCGGAAATGGTCCAATGTACAATTTACTGAGTTTCCTGCATGGTGTTTGGAGTCTCATATTCCTAGTGGACATCCAGACCTTTTGTCCAATCTGGTATGATGGTTGAGGATGATGTCTGAGGTCATAATATTTTTTATGTGTGGACTGGGCATGGCTGATATTTTTCTGAATAACAGAGACATTTTGAGAGATGTCGTTGACAAGATCATTAACCTTTGGGCAAGCTGCTGCAAAACGTGGATAGTAGTTCACCCTTGGGTGTAAACCATAATTGATAAAGAAAAGACTTTGCTGTGTGGTAGAGTTCTTTGCATTGTTATAAGCAAACTCTGCTAGTGGGAGATAGAAGGCCCAGGAATCTTGTTGTTGTGAGCAATAACATCATAGGTACTGTTCAATTCATTGGTTAGTCCTCTCAGTTTGACCGTTGGTCTGAGGGTGGTAAGAAGTGCTTAGTTTTTGCGTCATATGTAAGGCTTGGCATAGCTGCCTCCAGAACCTTGAGGTGAATTGCGAGCCTCTATCACTGAGTACAGATGTTGGAAGTCCATGTAATCGTACAATCTCTTTTATTAAGATGTGTGCTGCCTGTTGAGCAGTGGGAGTTGTTTGAATTGGTATAAAATTTGCCATTTTAGAAAACATGTCAACAACAACAAATATAGTGGTGTATGAAGAGGATTTGGAGAGGTCCACAATAAAATCCATCGAAACATCAGTCCACGGAATCTTCGGAACGGGATAGGGTTGAAGGAGACCAACAGGAAGTTGGTGAGAGATTTTCGAAGTGGAACAACCCGAACAGTGGGCTACGAATTCCTTAACAAAAGTGGACATTGAGGGCCACCAACAGAAACATTGTAGCAGATCCAAGGTCTTCTGGTATCCCATATGACCAACAAGGGGAGAGTCATGAGTGGCCTTAACTATATCAGATCTCATAGCATCAGGAATGTAAAGCCTAGTGTCATGGTAATATAAACCATCTTCCAGCTGTTGCAATAAATCTGTTGGTTTTGATAGATCTTGATCTTGTAAGTTCCTGATATCCGACATGGGTTGGGTAAGTATACCCAAGAATCTTGCTTTAGGAATGATAGTTGTGGGTTTGTTATATAGGATAGGCTTAGAAAGTCAAAACCGGAAAAATCTGTTCATTTGGAGATATTGGAGATTCTTATGGTCAGTCAGCACTATTATGGGGTGACTTGCTCCTTCTAAAAGATGCCGCCATTGATCAAAAGAGTCTTTTATGGCAAGGAGTTATTTCTCTCCGACTGGATAATTCCTTTCTGCTTGTGTCATCACCCTTGAGTAATAGGCAACTGGGTGCATTATATCAGTGACGGATGACTTCTGTGACAGTACTGCCCCTATGGCGTATTCTGAAGCATCTACTTCTACAATGAATTGGGAGTTCGCATCTGGAATCCGTAGTACTGATGCAGTGGTAAAGCTAGTTTTGAGTTGTTCAAAAACCTGTTGAGTGTTTGGTGTTCAGTGAAAAGGTTTGTCAAGTTTTGTTAAGTCAGTCAGAGGTTTAGCAATAGTAGCAAAGTTATGTATGAACTTGCAATAGAAATTCGCAAAGCCCAGGAATCTTTGTACATCTTTACGGGGTTTTGGAATGGAACCCCAAAAATGAGACCTCTTTAACGTTGAAAGTACACTTTTCCAATTTAGCGTATAGACTATGGTTTCGTAACCTGGCTAACACAGTTCTTACATGAGCTGTGTGTTCTTGCTGTGTTTTAGAAAATATCAGTATATCATCTAGGTATACTACAATGAATATGTTGAGGATATCCCTGAAAATGTCATTAATGAAGCTTTGGAATGTTGCCAGAGCATTACAAAGACTGAATGGCATAACAGTATATTCAAATAGTCCATAACAGGTACGGAATGCTGTCAGCCATTCGTCGCCGGCTCTGATTCTCACGAGGTTATAGGCACCCCTAAGGTCCAATTTTGTGAAGACCACTGCGCCACGTAACCTCTCAATTAATTCAGAAATTAGGGGTAAGGGGTAACGATTTTTCCGAGTTCTCTTATTAAGTTCCCTATAATCTATAATGGGTCTTAGAGTGTTGTCTTTATTTTTTACAAAAAATATACCTGCCCCTGCTGGAGATGTAGAAGGTTTGATAAAACCTTTGGACAAATTCTCCTGAATATAATTTTTTAAATGTTCCAACTCTGGTTTTGACAAGGGATAGACGTGACCATAGGGAATGAATGCACCTGGGAGGAGGTCTATGGGGCAGTCGTATGGTCTATGAGGCGGAAGGGTCTCGGCTTCCTTTTTACTAAAAACATCAGAGAAATCTAAATACTCAGTTGGAACTTCTGAGTTGGTAAGTAACATGATGTCTTGTAAAGGGATACAAGTTTTGGTGCAAAAATGCGAGTCGAGTTGTACAGACTTGTCATGCCAGTTAAAAGTGGGTTGGTGTATGTTAAGCCAAGACATTCCTAATATTAGGGGAAACATTGGGGAGCATAAAATATCGAATGAGAGTATCTCTCTATGACCTGATTCTGTACACAAGAGTAGGGGTATTGTTTGCTAGGTGATTGGACCTGAATATATAGGATTACCATCAATAAGATTAACTGAGACAGGTAGAGATTTTGTGACTGTAGGTATTTTATTTTTTATTACAAACTGTTGGTCCATGTAATTACCACATGCCCCAGTATCTACTATGGCTTCACTGCTGGTCCTGGATTGATCCCACTGTAACGAGAGAGGAAGGGTAAAGTATGGAGTGGTGGTTAAATTATTTGTGATAGCTAGAGTTGAATTAAAAATCGTACCAGACTTTGTCTTCTTCAGTATGGGACAAGTCTTGACATCATTTTCGGAGGAAGCGCAGTACATACACAGCTTCTGTGTACATCTCCTAATCTTCTCCTGGGAGGTAAGTGGTCCTCTAATAAATCCAATATCCATTGGCATCTCTGGTTCCTTGGTAATGGTTGTAGGGTATTTCTTGTATGATGAGCTTGTGCCAGCTCTCTCCATGCGACGTTATATGAGACGTCTATCAATGGTTATTGATAAGGTAAATAATTCCTCCAAAGATTCTGGGATTCCTATACGAGAGAGTTTGTCCTTAATCTGTTTTTTTAGGGACACCTCATTCCATTCTGACTCCTTGCCATAAATCCTGAATTGTGCAATATAATCTTCTACTGCATGTCTACCTTGTTTGAGTGAATGTAAGGAAATTTCTGCAGTATTCTGTTTAAATGGGTCGTCGTAGATGGATGACATAGCTATTAGGAAATTATTTAGGGAATTCAATATGGGGTCTTGGCTGCTGTAGTAAGTGTCTGCCCAGGCCTGTGGTTCACCTCTTAGCTATGAGATAATGGTTAATACCTTCAACCTGTCTGTGGAATAGGTTTTAGGCTTCAACTCAAAGAGGAGTAGACACACATTTTTAAACTCTTTGCACTGTGATCTGTTTCCTGAAATTTTTTCAGGCAATGAGACCTGTGGTTCTGGGTGTGAGTCTGTTTGTGTGGATCTTGCTGCATAAATGTCTCTCAAACAATCCTTAACAGTTTGATTTTCTGCCTGCAAGCCCCTTACTGTCTGGCATAAAGTATCCACACACTGTGTGAGCACTACAACCTGATTAACCACTTCTTGTGGATCCATGGTGTACTTAATTTTTTATGGCTGGATTATTCTGTTACACCGCTACTATTCATTAGCTGGTGAGAACAAAAACAATATGGTTAGGGGTTTATGTTCAATGTTAGTTGAAATATGTGACAGAAAAGGCAACAACTATAGCCTATAGTATGTAGTTGACTCCCTGTCTTTTTATAGCCAAACCAGAAAATAACAGACATACACACCGGTGTAACTGTTTATATTTTCCTATGGTGTGGCATGTTACAACTTGTAATCAGTAATGAAGGCATTTCTCAGGTAGAATATGTGGTAATGAAGAGATAAACTACAACAAGCAATATGGATATTGCCAGTGGTTAAGCTGCACAACAATGATAAGGTAAAGTAAGGTAAGAGATATGCTTAGCTGATACCTTGTTTATACAACCTGAATCAGCACTGTTGTAGTCCTGAGCAAATCCAGAGCTATACTGTGAGGGAGTCCATGTGCAGCTGAGCCGACCCAGCGAACTTGCAGGCGTGTAGGAGAGAGTTCCGTCGGCAGTAGCTGATGACGTCAGCGCTTCAGCGTGAAAACCAGTCAGCAGTAATGAGGAATACCGTGAGGCAAGGGAAACAGTGACAGGAGTAGGATTGTCACACTGTGATATAGTGAGTACAAATAAGTACTTGTAAAGGCTGGGAATGAAGGTACTATGAACAGGGTATCTGTTGTAGAAGGACGTTCCTCAATAATCCAGCATGGAGTATTGAGAGGAGGAGCCTTAATATAGGCAGAGCGGAGTAGGTTTCTTAAAGGAACAGATGTGAAGTAAGGGAAACAGCAAAATCCTGACACTACGGATCACAATGCGCAGGCACGTCCTGTTATGATCAAATTCCTCCACTTTCAGACTAAACTTTCTGTGCTCAGGGCATATAGAAAAATGGGAGAATTGACTTATGAGAACTCTAGAATCCTATTATTTCAGGATTACTCTGTAGATCTGATGAGAAGACGTAGGGAATTATTATTACTATGTTCTAGTTTACATAGGGAGGGTAGGCAAGCTTACTTACTATACCCTGCTAAACTAAAACTAGCCACCCCCAGAGGCCCTCATTTTTTTGACTCCCCGCAGACAGCACAAGACTTCCTGGATGCAGAGAATGGCTCCAGGAGCCCTGGCCACTCTAGGGGGGGAGAGGGTTGATAGAGTATACTGTGCTAGGGACAATTATGATTCCTTATATTTAGTTTAAATGATGGTTCTCAGAGCCATGATAGGGTAGATACTTCATCCTAGTCGGGGGGCCCCCCACAACTACGTTCATTATATAGGTTTATTATTCTGGTTCATGGTTTTTGTTGGGTTAGGGCAACCCCAGTTTAATAAATTTGCCCTGGTTGGAAGTTATGATTTGCTCCTCAACTCCGATAGGAAGTGGGAAATGTGGACTCAGAAATATGAAAATTATATGATTGGAGCAATAAGATATGTTTACAGCTCATTGTTAACCTATTTTCTTTCCAGATTCAATTACTTGGGGGAGACCTCTTGCATGGGAAGGGGAATACCCTGCACCGGTAACTGGCTGGGCTGTTATTTGTATTTATGTTTGGGTATATTGTTTGGGTGGTGGGACTGGATTAAAATAAAGAAGTTTCTGGCTACAAAGGTTATCCAAGCCCTGAAAGATGTGCTCCCATGTATATATGCAGAATTTGTAAAGAACAAGTTATACTTTGATGAGAATTCATTGGGAGTGATGACGCCTGTTTGTAGTTGTATGACAATATTATTTACTGCTATTATTCTTTTGCAGACTATGTTGTTCTGAAGCTCTTGGGTGCAGGGGTCCAGCACTGAGGCGGGTGAGAATCCCCCCTTTTTATATTTTTCTCTCTCCTGCGCTTCCCTTGTCAGTACACATATTAGGTATCCTAACAGTCATTGAAATTTAGTATTTACTCTTGGAATGTAGGGGACATACACTCCCCTATTAAGAGGAAAACCATTCTCAAGCAGCTAAGAAAGTGAGGCATGGATATTGCGTTCTTACAGGAGACGCACCTAACTGACCTAGAACGCACTAAGCTTAAGAGGGACTGGGTTGGGAGGGTTGAGTTTGCCTCTTACAAAACTGCCAGCAGAGGGGTAGCTATTTTATTTGGAAAAAACTAGACATTGAAGATGCGATGGTAGTGACTGACCCAGAGGGACGATCTATTTTAGTTCAGGCCAAAATTGCTGGTAAAATGTACACAATGTTTAATATATATGCTCCTAATCAGAAAGACAAGGCATTTTGGGAAAACCTGATTAGAGTCCTGACTCTATTCCTGGATACTCCTCTTATAATTGGAGGTGACTTCAATCTCACTCCCAATCCACGGTGTGACAGGCTCAGGGATCCCAATAGATAGGCTGGTGGGCCGCAACCTAAGGTCAGCAACAAATTTGAATTCGAATTTTTTTCAATCTCTGACATCCTCAATGGATGTGATACATATGGCGCAAACTAAATCCAGATGGCAAAGATTTTACATGTATCTCCCGGGCCTCACCCACCATGTCTCGCATTGACTTATTTATGACTTCTAACTCCCTAATCCCTCAAATTGTAGACGCTAAAATCGGGGAGGTGGTGGTCTCTGACCATGCGCCCATAGGGCTCTTTTTGGACACTTTACAACGCACCAACAACCGCAGAAATCTTAGATTCCCACAATATTTGCTTAACTCCCAGGAGTTTCATCAACATATGGAGAAGTGCTGGGATGATTTCCAAGCCAATAATGTACAACATTTGATGGCTCCAGAGCTCTTTTGACAAACGGCAAAGGTGGTTCTCACGGGGCATATTTTAGCTTTTTTATCCCTCAGGAAAAAGATGCATACAGGAAGGCTCGAGAGGCTGAGAGATAAGCTAGCTGATGCATATAGCACGTATCGGAATACACCCACATGGCTTCATCATCAGAAATATATTAGTACCAAAAAGGAGCATGATGCGTTGCTAGCATATCAAGCCTTCCAAACCCTACTGAGAAATAGGGGCAGGTACTATAGATATGGAGACAAGTCGGGTAGATTGCTGGCTTCTCTGGTTATTTTAAAATCATCTCCCCTTTTTTTGCTGCTCTTAAAGACGGGGAAACACTGGTTAAAGACCCCAAACGGATTGCTGAGGCATTTGCCTCTTACTATTCTAAGCTATATGCCAGTAATCAGTCTAACTCGGGGGAGACCCTGCGTGAATTCTGGAACTCCATTGAGCTACTGCAGGTATCAGACGGGCAATTAGACAAGCTTAATGTGCCCATTACCAGGGAAGAGGTAGATAAGAAGATCATGTCTCTAAATCTAGGCAAAACAGCGGGCCCGGACGGGCTGCCTATAGAATTTTATAGAATGTTGAAAATAAGGGTGGTCCCGGTACTCACTGATCTTTACTTGGGTTACTTTTCAGACACGGACAGACCTGCTAAGACCTTGGCAGCTGCATATATCA
This sequence comes from Bombina variegata variegata, assembly GCA_905336975.1. Classification (NCBI taxonomy): domain Eukaryota; kingdom Metazoa; phylum Chordata; class Amphibia; order Anura; family Bombinatoridae; genus Bombina; species Bombina variegata. Next base: position 2,997 of record CAJPDP010095025.1, on the reverse strand, counting down.
CTCTCATCCCTAAAGCGGGTAAATACACTCTTCTTCCGGAATCTTATAGGCCGATCTTGCTGCTAAACTCGGACTATAAGATATTGACAAAATTGTTGGCGGAACGTCTTAAATTTATCTTACCGGATCTAATCCATGAAGACCAGATGGGATTCTTGCTGGCGAGATCCTCTGTGGTGAATGTAAGTCGAGTGCTGCAGATTCTTCAGTGCTATTGGAATAAGAAACAGTCTGAGGCGAGGGGTAAACTCCCGGAGGCCTTCCTGTTGTCCTTGGATGCAGAGAAGGCCTTCAATAGGGTTGAATGGCGGCATCTCTTTCATACCTTGACTAGATTTAATTTCACTGGTCCCTTCATCTCATTTATCGAGAATCTTTACTCTTCTCCCATTGCCAATATATGTGTCAATCATTTTTTTCTCCTCGGATGTCACATTGCAAAGGGGCAAAGTCAGTGAAAAGGACTGCACCACTGCCAGTGCACGGACAAAGGGAATAAACTGCAATTTCCCTGTTGAGTATAAGATGCATGAAAGATGCCCGTTTCGGGGTTACCCCCTTAATCATGCAATTCCATGATTAAGGGGGTAACCCCGAAACGTTGCATTTTTAAATAAGGTCTTTAATAAATATACATATACTTCATCCCTTGTGCCGGCATCTTTCATGCATCTTATACATTGCAAAGGGGCACAAGACAGGGGTGCCCTCTGTCCCCCTTGCTATTTAACCTGGCACTGGAGCCCCTGGCGGTTAAGTTGCGTCAGGTGTTCCCGGGTATTGATATCGAAGGAAACCCCCAACATCTCGCATTGTATGTGGATGATATGTTGCTATTTGTGCAGGACCCTAAGACCCATATACCATCTATTGTGCAGGCACTACAAGACTTCAGATCTTTTTCGGGTTACAAGGCCAATATGCAAAAATCGGAGATCCTATGGCTACATAAAACTAAGGAGACGGATCATGAGTATCCGTTTACAATAGCAAATCAAGTGATCACTTACTTGGGCATTCGGATACATATGAACCCCAATAAACTATATTCACACCTCTGTGCGTTAAGCTGAGTGGTCAGATGAGGAGCTGGAAGTCTCTTCCTATATCACTGGCAGGTAGGGTTAGTCTCCTCAAGATGGTGATTTGCCTCGCCTTTTCTACCCTATGCTTATGCTGCCTCTATTGCTTACTAAAAGTGATGTGAAGTCTTTAAACTCTGCACTGTGATACTTCATTTGGTGAGGAGGTAGGCCTCGTATCTCTGTGGATAAGCTGAACATGACTTATCTCAATGGCGGTTTATCTCTACCAGACTTCAGACTTTATAATTGGGCAATGGGCAGCCTTGATCCATCTGGTCCTGGACTGGCAGGTGGGCACGAGACACTTTTATAGACATAATTTGGAACAGGCAGCTTTGGGAGGCATCTCGCTAGCGTACTTGCCGCATATGCCAAAGTCAGGCTCAGCTAAATTAATAGGAGGGAATCCTTTATATCATGATCCAATAAAGGCTTGGTATCAAGCTCATAGATTCTTAAATAAAACGAATCTTGGTTCCACTTTTCTTCCTCTCAGTGGTAACCCGGACTTCCCGGCGGGTATGGATATGAAACCTTTTCAGCATTGGGAGAAACTTGGCTTGAAGAGCGTTGGCTTGCTGGTGGAACCATTGATGAGAACTCTAAAGCCTTTCTCTGTATTGCAAAAAGAATATAATCTCCCAAATAGCCACTTTTATGCCTACTTACAGGTTCGCCACTATGTCGATGCATTGGTCAGAGATGCTCCAGATTATTTTAAATGGGAAGATTCTCTTTGTCAGAGACATACCAAACTCTCCTGCAACAGCGATTATGGCGAATTCAGCCGACCTTCCATACAGGATGGCAAAGGGAAGGACTTTGAGATGTTACGTGGGAAGAGGCTCGGGAGGGGCTGGAAAAGGTTTAGGAGGGCCACTCTATCAGCTAATCTGAGAGAAACGCAAGTTTTTACACAAGGCCTACCTGACCCCTAAATGTCTGGCCAAATGGGTCCCCGACTGGCCTAATAAATGCTCTAAGTGTTCTACGGAATCCCCTGGCCTGTTGCACTGTATATGGGACTGTCCTCTGGTTAGACAGTTTTGGAGTAAGTTACAGTACTGGGTTAATAAAATAATGGTTATGCCTATTGATTTCACACCCAGGGTTATATTACTTTTGAGTTGGGACAAACAGTACAGACAATATGACTCAAAATTCCCCTTAATCTCACTATTGGCAAGGAAAAGTATACTTAAACACAGTGCAAAAAATAAAATGAGAGGTTTAGACACAGTACAACTGCTGTGCTCACCAACAAAATAAAGGGTGCGCCAAACAAAAAAGATCGATATGCATAAATATACCAGTGATAAAACTAATTGAATTCACTAAAAAAATAAAATAAAATATTTAAGTATGAATAAAGATGAATTAAATGTGCCAATAATAAATATTAAAATTGCAAATAAAGTATTAGAATTGCAAATAATGCGGACATATAATAGCCAATATTGTGATAAAGTCCTTTTGAATGGGTATTAACCCAGGGTAAATACAGTTCATCAATCCAATGGTGAGCTGCTCTCTCCAAGTTGTAAGCAGAGAATGTAAGTGTCCTAAAAGACAAAAGAAGAAGAGGCGCTCTTTGTGCAGCAAGTTCCAATACAAACTGAAAATCTGTTGACAGTGCTCAAGGTATTATACTCACAAGGGTGACTGCACATACAGTGCAATAATAGGCAAGCCGAAACTTCAGAGCCGTTCGGCTGACTCCTCAATGGCGTATCTGCCACGCAATTGCTGAAGCCCAGGTGCTACTAGCAATGGTCCGGTCTCTCCAAACAGCCTCCGTGGTAGGCGGCAATAAACAGCTTAATAAGGAACCTGCCTATGCCTTCTATTATCATCTGCCCAAAATCCACAAGGATATGGCAAATCCCCCGGGCAGACCGATAATAGCGGGCAT